>JBAMIG010000006.1:12740726-12759357 GCA_037177335.1 Kiunga ballochi | reverse complement strand
GGTCTTAGTTTTGAAATATTTCGAAGATGATAAAAACAGTTTTTTACCAATTGTTTGGAATGACCTTCAAGCGACATAGATTTGTTTAGCAAAACACCAAGATTTCTGATGCTAGACTGAACGGAGGAGCCCAAAGAACCAAGGTGCACATTGATTGAGGGGAGTTTCTCATCAGGAGCTAAAACCAGAGTTTCTGTTTTTTCAGCATTTAGTTGAAGATAGTTTTTTGCTAGCCAATTCTTGATACAGGAAAAGCATTTTTGCAGCTCTTTTAATCTATCCAACTCGGTAGTATTCTGACCTCTCAATCTCTGTGTAAGACCACTGCTTGTTCTCGTGACCATGATATTGGATTTTGAACTCGTGCTTTTGGAGAATTTTTTAATCATAGCTGAGCTGTCATAAAAAATGTAAATCGTTTTCTTTGTTTTTAGCTACATTATAAGACAAAACCCTGAGCACTAATGCAACTACATACTGCTGCCAATATATCGACTCTAAGCTGTGAATAAACAAACCTAACTCACTGCAATGTTACACTTGGTTAGGATTTTGTCTGTTTTGAGAAGCCACTTCATCATTTTTCCATATGGATGACATTCCCAGCTCAGCTGGTGATTTAATAAATATCTGCTAACATGACAAAATGGAAAATAATGTATTTTAAAGTAGTATTTTCTAACTTTAACAAGACACTTCAGCTGTAGCACTGTAGCAGTTATAGTGTACAGTTATAGATTAAAAAGAGATGAATCAAAGAAACAAAGTCTAAAAGTGAGAAGTTGAAAAATGACACTAAGAGCTCTTGTCTGATCACATTCAGAGGAATGGGAATAACAATGTACTGAAAATACAAGAAGCTTGTCTGATCTGTTGGGATAGAAATCAATATTTTTGTTCTCATTGTTAAAGTGTTCTTGCTGGCAGTGGTTGACCCGGAGAACACGCTGTATTACTCACTGTGGAAAACATAAATTGGTGCTTTCAGTCATTTGATCTGAGTGAACAAAAATCTTCATTAAATTTGGAAATACTTGCAGTGATTGACTGTTAACCTTCACAAGAAGTGATTGGCTTGGATTAAAAAGTCACATTTGATATGTTTTAAGTTAAAAGCAAGTTTTTTTTTAACAAAGTTTATATTATAACCTCTAAAATTTATTCCCATGCTGCACCATAAAGGAAGCCCTATACACCTCAGCATCCAGACATCCTCTCTACGCAGATACACACCACTCAGACCGATGGGGAAAAGCTCTGGAGTGGCTTCTTTCTCCTTTTCCTGATGTATTTTCTTCAACTCATTCTGACCCACAATACCATTGCAAGAGATATTTCTTTTCCGCTCTCTATCATGTGGTAATTGTGTGAATCAGGAGAGATTGCATTTACCCAGACAGGTGAGTGGCGAGCTGGCAGGGTAATAAATGGCCCGATAACCAGCACTACTGAGATCCCTCTCAGCGCAGAAATAAGAACAAAAAAATCATTACCAGCATCAGACAGGCCTATCCCGGGATGTCACATGTGATCAAGAGATACATATTTTGGAAAGACTGTTGGGAGGTAGAGAAGGAAAAATGGCAGAAGTGATGAGAGACAGAGTGAGGACTTAAGTAAAACTGTTATGACATGTTACACTAAACTTGTTCTCTTGATTTTCAGATTGCTCTGTTTATTCAGTGGTTTTAGAAAGTAGAGCAGATAGTGGAGAAAGCTAGGTACTGGAATTTTATCTGTGATATTTGGTCTGAGTCCTGAATCTTCAGAGACTTCAGAGGTCAATTTGCTAAGATGGGTCAAGGAACCATTTAACTCATGATTTTACCAAGCTGTGAACTGCTTTTGGATGTATTTAGTGTATTAGTGTATAATGCTTTTTTTTTGTATTCTCTTTGTTATCCATCTCTTAGGTCATAACATCAAGCAAAAGATCCTATTTTTAAGCATTGGCTTCATATGTCTTATAAATGAATTTAAATTGTATGCAAATCCAAGTGTTGCCTTTGAAACTGACATTACTAATTTACCCTGTGAATAGTACAAAGGAAGTCATTGTAGCATCAGGTTGATTCTTTATTTTTTATTTTTTTAGGATTTGTTTGTTTCGGTTTTGAATCAGATGACAACAAAGCACTAGCGAGTTTGTTCTGTAGCCAATAATTTATGTCAAATCTCTATAAAAGCTGACAGGAGCTTGAGCATAATCGGGAATAAATCCAGGTTTCTAAATCGGTTATATTGTGAACCTAAAGCTGCTATAAATGATATTTATTGAATCAAAATTATTCTCCTGGTTTCTGTTTTACTGCTAAAATCTCATTACTGTTTATAATTATCTTTTATACTTTAAATGAATTAAATTGTAGATCAGCATTGTTCATATCAAGTCCTTGTTTCTTCCCTTCAGTTTAAATTGGTTTTTATTCTTAATTCATATGACTCAGATGGTGGGAATTTCTACACTGTCACTTTTACCCAACACTCATCCCTTCATTTGCAGAATAAATGCAGGAATATTGACCATTGTTTGATCTAGTGAAGATTACAATGCATACTGACCCAGCCTATAAATGCCTAATAGGAATAGACATTATGGGGTTTATTCTATTCATTCATACCAAGTTCAGACTTTTCATCTGTTACATTATTAATTTGTTTATTTATTTGAATCCAGATATGCTCAGTCAAGCTAACCTTTTCTACTTATAACTAAACTAAAACATGGTTGGAAACCTGGATTCTCCAAGAGCTGAAGAAAAGGAGAAAAATTGCTTAAACCCTGATTAGTAATTTAATTAGATTTTTACATCAACTTATCTAAGTTCCCTCTCAGTATTGTTATTATTTCAAACCTTAGTGTCATTTGCTTGAAAGTCTAAAGTAGTAGTAGATGAGTTTAAAACAGTCTGTATCCCTATCCCATACTCATTCACCACCAAATTTGAGCCAGGAAAGGAAGTGATCAATTATTTTAACAACTAAATGGGCCTAAATGTCACCTGGGAGCTTATATCAAATAGTGAACATTGGACAGCAAGCTGAGGTCAAACCTTATCTTGCACAATGACACTTTGAAACCGTAATCCACGCCTTCATCACAGCTCGGCTGGATTACTGTTAATCTTGATTTTGGGGTTAGCCGGTCCTCCTCCATACGTCTACAGTTGAAGCAAAACGCAGCCCATGCTTCCTAACTGGAAGAAGCACATAACCCCCATCTTGACCTCGTCTCTGATGGCTGCCAGTGCATTTCAGATATACAAGATTTTCCTTTTTAAAAAAAAAAAATCTTTAAGCAGTTTGACTTCTACCTATCTCTCTGAGCTACTCCTCCTCTGTGCTCCTCCTCAGTCCCTCAGGTCAGCTGATCTGCCGCTGCCGGACATACTAAGGTCCAAACAGAAACAAACAATGAAAGAACAACAATGACAACTATTAATAATGTTTTGCTCCCCATCGATTTAATAGTTGTAATTTACCAGTTAGTTTTACTAGCGGTTTATTGATCTGATTAGTGAAGGATTGCTAATCATTTATGTAATCCTTTTCCAGGCTGTGCACAACTTCTTCACATGTCCTTTGATAACTTCCCAGATGGTTCTGTGTAACACCATATGATATTATCGATTTTATAGATAATAAATAGATAACAAGCCACTAGATGCTCAGCCTGTATCCTTTTTCGTTATTTCAAAGCTATACCACTGCTCTAATTCCCTAACTCTGACTTTCACTTGGTACTTATCGTCAACATATGTGTTCAATTTTATACCAACATACCTTCATATCAAAGCTAAACGAGCTTTGTTACATCATATTGGATGTTTCTATATGGAGTGCCATCTGTTCCTGTGGAGGGCATAGATAATATGTTATCATTTGTTTTGTGTTCATTATAGATTTTGAGTACCAGCCCAGTTTTACCAGAAAATGTTTAATAACAAGTTTGCTTATAATTCAAAGCACAACTGAGAAACACAGTTTGTTAAAATGTGGTTTCTTCTTCTCAGCACTTCTAATGATGAAGTATTAACAGCTGTCAGTGCAGATGGATCAGAAGTGCTTCACATATAAAAACTTAGGGAAAAAATTAAACCAGCACTGTGCAGAGAAGTCCTCAGTGGACCACAGATTCTTTGCACCGGCTCCCTTCCCCTCTTCCTGTCTGAGTGTTTCTAGTATTACCAGTAGTTTCATTCTTTTGTTTCATCCACACCACTATTGCTTCTTGGATTTTTTCATCTCTCACTGACTGCAATCTGCCTCTTCTGTCCTGAACTCCACACACACACAAGTTCCCACAGCTACTACAGGCTGATATGATTACAGATACACATAACCACCCTGCAGGGCGGACACAAAGCAGGAGTCCGTGCTCATTCTCTCTCCCTCTCTCTCTCTCTCTCTCTCCTCCACACACACACACACACACCATGTATGTTGTATCCCCGAGGCATGATGTTCCATCAGTAGGACAGTGCATCACTTTTCCACCACACAACTGTTTCAATGTTCAAATGTTTTGTCAATACTGCTAAATCATTTTTATTTGTCCCCAGAGGCCAAACTATTTACAAACACACGTTTATTATAAAGAAATTAAATGAACCTGAAATCACATGATCACAGTTTTAGTCATATACAATACGTTTTTTTTTTAAAGTGGCAAAACCTTTTTTCTTATTTTTGGATTTCCTTTCTTATCTGGTCTTTCCATGATGGACCAGCTTGTGAATTAGCCTCCTATTGACAACTTGGTGTATTTAGAGCAAAATCTCATTGTAGTCTGCAGCAAAAAATTAAGTGTTTAAACACATAAATGTCTTTTAATGGCAGGGAAGAAATGTACCAAAAAGCTTCAGTACATTTACATAAATGAGCTGTGAAAAGCAGGGAAAAAAGGTGAACTGTAAAGGTGGCTGTTAAGTGAACCTGACCATTTCTAATTCTAGGAGGTTCCCCTTCTCCTCTTCTATGTTTGGACAGTGAAAATGTCGCTGCTGTAGTTCATTTTGTGCAGCAGTGACCTTTTATGGATCACGAGGATGTGGGAGCTCTTCTGCACAAAGGAGCACAGATTGTTGAAGGTAAATCATGTTTAGGTTTATGCAACAAAAAGTACAAACTATTCCATATAGGTCATTCCCTCAGGGGAATAAATGATTGTAGCATTACAAAAAGGTGTGTTGTATCAGAGTCAATTTCAGCCTTCATGCCTCAGTGACACACTTTGATTAATTGCATTCTTTGATAGTGTATTATCTGTAGGGACAAAAAGAGGAATGTAATAAAAGCAATAATATAACAAGATAAATGTATATGTATGTATTTATGTGTATGTATATATATATATATATATATATATATATATATACACACACACACACACTCTTCAATGATAAAGACTCACTGGTCAGCACACTTAGTGTTTGACCAGGGTGGGAGGTGCTGGAAGTGTTTTAAAGTCTGACCCCAGTGAGCAGGAATGACCTCCTGTATCATTTCTTGAGAAAGAGAAGATGGAGAGTTTGCTGCTGAAGCTGCTCCTCAAACTGTCCAGTGTGTCACAAAGAGGATGGAAGTTACTGCTCATCATTGATAGCAGTTTTTTCAGCCTTCTCTTCTCACTTACCTCCTCCAGAGGGGGAGCTTCCTACTAATGACACTTTTCTCACATCTTATACAAAATCTCTGTCTTCTCAAGGTCTAATATGATTTTCAGAAAGTTATTTAAATAAGTCAAGCATATTACTAAGTAGTCTTCCATTTCATAGATGACTGACTCAATAAAAGCTTAAAAGCTTCTTGCAGGGGTTGATTTTTTTTGTTATTCTGAATTATCACTGTGGTTAGACAATAATACTGTTTCACAAACTGTTTTCTTACTGTACGTTATTTCATTAAAATGTTTATCAGTTTCACAGAGTTCAGTCGTAATTATGTACATTTAACTTCTATAATTTATTTTTAAAATGCATCCAGATCTGATCAAATCCTGTGTAACCGGTACTTTTCTGGGATTGTATCTGTCTGATTATTGCAACCATTTCAAAATAGAGGCTTTTATACTTTTGCAACATATTCTATTCCTTGACCTCCTTATTTAATTGAGTCTAATTTCTCTCTCAGAAAGTTATTTATGAATCAACTACCACTCTTGTTTTAGGCAAGTTGTTGTGCTATTTTAAAATAGTGCTAATTATAAAATGACCATATGATCATCCATATGGCTCATTCTAATTGCATCTCTTCTCATCTGTCATTGCACACTGATAATAAGCTACAGCTTTCTCTGTGTTCATACCTGCTCTCTTTCAGTCAAACCTCTGAGTCAACAGAAGAATCTGAGAGACAAGTAAAAATATCACCTGGACTTGTTCCATCCTCCTCTCTTTGTCTCACTCATCATCTGCTTGCCAACTTTCCTTTCATTACCTTTCTTTTCATGGATGTTTTATGTGTATTCTTCTCTTTCTCTCTGGCTCCTTCCCTATGAAGATGCAGTAGGTCTCCTGCCAAGACATCCATGTCCTCCACAGTGTGGGCACCAACAGTAGCCAAAAACCCTCAGAGATAAGTTAAAGGTGTATTATATGCCAGTGGTCATTTGTGTCAGGGCTAATGCTGTCCTGAAAACTGCTCTCTCCAAGGTTCTTTTAAAGAGTCACTTTTCTTAGCTGTTTATTTTTTCCCCCCGGAAGTGAGATGTGATCTCATTGTTGGAGACTGGAAGCATTCGGCTTAGCTTGGCACAAATTCTGCAAGCAGTGGCTCTGTAACAACATACACCCACCATCTTATAAATCTCACTGACTAGCATGTTCTACTGTATTTCCTTTGACATGAGTCCAGGATGTTTTCGGTTACAGTTACATGTGCAATTCCACCATCAAACTCCTCCAGCCTTTTTTAATTTTTGTTGTTTTTAAGTTGTTTATTGATTTCTTTTTATTTTGACACAATTAAGTACAGTTAAGGTGTTTTGGTGGATGCCCTTTAAAATGTGTTGAAACAGAATAAATAGATGTTTTTTGTCTCTTGCATAGAGTTGTTTCAGCTTTTTACTACATAATTTAAAATATTCTAAAACATGGCTGAACATTTATGAATTGCAGCAAAACTTGTTCAACACAAACACTGCATGCCATGTTCATTATCATGTAGGGTTAAACTCACGTTTACATGAAGAAATGTATGGTCCATTTTCAAAAATGCCTTTATGCTTTCACTTGGACATGAGCCATGACATTAAGTCATTTTAGACAAATTTAAAACCAAAATTTACAATGCATAAACACCTTTAGAACGGCAAAAACAAGATATAAAGTTTATACATTTTTTTTCTTTTTGTGTAATTCTATACAGTCAGATATCATGATACCACTTACACTCAGAAATAGTTATTCCAAGATGTATTAACTCCTCAATGGAACCAGTCAGCTTCAATCATTAACCCCAGACCTGTAAAAAATACTGTTTTCACTCTGAGGTGGGAACAGCAACAGCCTTTAGGGAAATAAAAAGTAGTAAAAGGAAAGAGTTTTTTTGTGCTGCACATTTCACATAAAAGACAGCTTCAAGCGCTTTACCTAAGACACTAAAAGCATTACAGCAAGGTGGAAATAGGAGAAGCAGAGCAAACTAAAAGAATCAAATAAATCAAATGGTTTCAGATCTAGTTAAAGTAGAGAGAAGGAGAATAACAGAATACACACTGAGGTGTGTAGAAAAAAAACATCTTCTGGATATACATCATTATTATTTTTATTATCATAATTGTCATCATTATCATCATTATCCCCATTACTATCAATGTACATGCAGGAAAACAAACAAACAAAACCTCCATCTTGATTAAACGCTGTTACAAAGTCCAAGTTTAAAAGCTCTGGAGCAGAATTTATTTTCCTGTCGTTTGTTCCAAGAATTACAGAGCAAAACAAAAATACTCCTCTTAAATAATTATATTTGACTAACAATATATGGAGCTATAAAATTATTATGATCAGATATACATACAAGACACCCTCCACCCCATATTAATTCAGCGCATTCACTTGAGCCATCTGGCTACCTTCCTGAATGCCTGTGGCATCATCTTTTCATTTGATCCTAAAAACTTCAAGCACTGAGTCTAAAGAAGTATTGCTGCATTCTGACTGCACCAGATACACCACATAAAACCTGTGTCCAAGGGTATTTATTAGTTTCTGCCATTTGGAAAGTGAAAAAGGCTGTAAAAGTCCTACAAAACTAATGTGCCATTTACACTTCCTTTAAATTAATTCTAGATGTTATCCTTCAAAAAATTCAAGTAACACTTCAAACCTTCAGTTCCTTGAGCATCATTTGAATGACTTTTATGAGACACCTGGGTAGACAAGTTTCCCACATTTAAAGTATACTATAAACTTTAATTCATGGTATAATTAAATGTGAGGGTATGCAACACATAGTTTCACATTTTTGCAGGCTTTTATGCCTCTTTTGCAAATGTTATATTTTTTTCTTTTTTAAAGTGGTTTGAAAGCTGAGGTGCATGTGGACTAAAACAGTGTATACGTATGTTAGAAATAAAGAAAAGTATCGCATCATGTGTGTTGTAGACATGCCGAATACTCTATAATATAATAATGATAGATTTGAAGAGTGATTGGATATTTTACACAGTGCTTTATGAGCATTATCTGAGATGCAGCTGCTGTAGCTGATAAAAACAGGATGAAAGGACAGTTGTCTTATACTAAAATATTGGTAGTTGTAAAACAACAGCAATAGCAATAAAATCAGTGTTATTACCTATTTATTTCACCTCCTCAGGCAACAACAAACTGGTGTCTTGTCAGTTGCCTCAACCAGTTGAAAGCTTCCCTTGTGTTTATGTGTGTTTACAGTATATCTGACCACAACAGACAGGAGGGAGCTCGCACAAAGCAGTGCGAGCTCAGAGCACAGAGTAGTAATGCTTTTCTACATCCTCTCCCTCTCAACACACTAGTTTTATACCCCTCTCTCTTTCTTTTAGTCTTTGTGCTGTCATTCTCCGCACACTCTTTTTGTACCTCTCATAGTCTCCATCTGTCGCTCCCTCTTTCCTCCTTCCTCTCCCCGCTTGGTCGGTGAAGATGGATCACTCTGTGTCTGTCAGCAGTAGTATCACAGAATGAGAATGTATTGTCTGCTGTCTCAGATAATAAATGCTTCTATCTACGCTACTGTTCCCAGTCATAATAGATGGCTCGTATCTACACAGCTACTGTTTATGAGATTATCACAGTCCTCTGCCGTTCCGCATGCCCCCAACAGGAGAGATGGAGAAATTACTTTATCGCTAGGGGGCCCAAAAGTTATCATATGTGAGGAATTCATCGCGTGGGAGCTTTGTGAATTGGCAGTTACTCTGATTGTACTGTGGCGTCACTTGCGCTGTGATTGTGAGCACAGAAGCAGGAGAGGTTAAATTGTTCTGTGATTGCTCTTTTATGCTGCTTGAATCTGTGATGTGTTATTGAGGGAGGCCACCTGAAGGAGGGAGGAAAAGATTAGCATCAAACAAGACTCCCTCCTCGCGTCTTCATGGTACATCACCATCTATCATTTTTATCTTGCTCTGATTTCTTTGAGCATGTGCTTGGTTCATGCAAGTAATCACATAAAGATCACACTGTGTAGACGGCAAACTGCTGAGTGTGTTGTTAAGATACTTGGTGCTCTTTCCAAATTGGCTTCCCTGGCTGCTTGTTCAAATCAGTCAAATCATGTGATAAATGAAGGTCTGGGCAGCAGAGAGAATCACAGTCACTGGTCACACACAAGATTAGAGATTATGTGTGTGCCGCTGCAGGTCACTGAGGGAGTCTGTTGACATTTGACCCCAGTTTTGACCACCTGACCCAGGTCTGACCTCTCTCCTTGGCCCAGACCGCAGAGCAGAGGGTCTCATTGGCTCATGCTGCTGACTGATGGTTCTCCTCTCATCTCTTGGCTAAAAGCCCCAACTTTAGCTGGGTAAGCCAAAAGGGGCAGCTCAACATGACCCATGTTAAGACACTGTGCACTTGGTACATATAGAAGTGAACAATACAGCAAAACGTTATTTAACATAAGGAACAAATGCATTGTATTGCTTCTGGTAATTGAAACAGAAAAGTAAACATGATTAGCAAATTCAAAACAAGTCATGTCAAAGCTGTAACGTGTAACCAAAAGTACTCTTCATACTTGTCCAGTGCCCTGACTGATGGCTCTAATTGGCCCGAGACCTGAACAAGGGCTTTAATTGGCCGTTGGCCCTGTCTGTATGAGCAGAAGGGACTGCTGGCTCTAAGCCGTGCCGCCTGCTCTGCTGCACATGGCTATTAATCTCCACCGCTGTAGAGTTTTGCCCGAATTCTATCATCACACAAACCTAAAAAAGTCCAATTTAAAAAAGAATTTGCAATTTTTGTTCGATGCATATCCAATAAGGTGACAAATACTCCTGCACCGTAAGACTTTTGCTTGTGATGGTAATGAGGAAGGAGACCGTCTGTCACACAAACAGTTAATAGATGAGAAAGTTCACAATGACAACTGAATACAATCTAATTAGTGGACTGTCTGTCCTATTCAATAAAAAAAAAAATCTGTTGTGATCTATGGTTTTCATCAAACAAGATATTATCTTGAAAATGTTTAAATTGTGCTTTTATTTCTTCCTTTCATAAATAATTCTGTAAATGTCAAAGTTTTCCTTCGAATGGTTAATTCAGGATTCGCCAGAGCTTTTAAACTCCTCATCCGAGAGCCAAACATTGTGCTAAAATGATCCACAAAATGTCCCAGTGCCTTTTCCATCATAAAAAGTTCCATCATAGATAATAATGGTTTGCAGACGTTAACAGATGTCAGAGCAAAACCAGGTTCAGCAGGGACATGTAAATGGTCATCTGCTGGATAGGTCTGTCTGCAGCGCTTGTTATGACACGTGGTCACTTAGCTCTGTTCAGTTGTCATGTGATTTGACTGCATGTGTTGTAATCAGCTGGTGTTTGAGAGGAACATCCATCTCTCTGTCACACTGTATTCCTTAGGGACAGGAACTAGAGCTATACACACACACACACACACACACACACACACCTTATCTCTGCCTGGCAGACCATTGGATACTCGTTAGATACAGGGGGTAAAGGGACAAACTGGAGACAAAGAGTAGCTATGTTAATGCTCTTTGATTTTGTCTCTTTCCTTCTCAGCAGTTTTAAAATCTATTCTTCTTGTTTATTTGCATCACTTTCTTGTTTGAATTCTCTTATAAAACTAAATATTTCATTTAACTGAATCTGGCAACAATGCCTTGTTCCAACTGACCACAATGAAACAGATTCCTGCAGTAGAAACATAAGGCTGTAGTATTATTGTCTTAATTTTAGAAGCATCTTTAAACATCAAACAGCATCAAGACAGAAAAAAGTGACGTAGTTGAAATTTCCATTTGTTGATGAATGTAAGTAGTTTTCTTTCTGAATTCTTTTTGGACAATAAGAATCTCAAAATAGCCTCTTTGTGAAAATTAGCTTTTATTCAGTATTTCAAATGAAGGTGTTAAACCTGTCACACTGATCAAAAGGTTTTATAGTTATTTTTACATACCATATGGTGCTTTATCACAGCAGATCTCATTGAGACTCAATGTATTGTAATGTATTGTGGCCAGTTCATCTCATTGCATTAGGTGGTGGTTTACACCAATGGGTATAGTCGTGTTAGGCCGGGTGGAGTAGGTGCTAATGGAAAAGTGCCTTTATATTGGCAGTGTAATACATCTATTACACACTGACAAAAGATTCAAGGAACTTTATCTTCTGAACTTTGGAAAAATGGATTTGCACCAAACTATATTCTGTATAATTGTTCCCTAGGAGGCAATTTACGGCACACAGTAGCCATCTTTATAGCAGTTACCACCTTGTTTGCTTAATGACTTTAACCCTGTTGCATCTTAACATAATCATGTTTATTCTGACAGCTCCTTGCTGAAGCTGTTCTGATGAAGGAGGATGTTTCTGGTTGATTGATTGATTTCAAGTAAGATAAGTTCAAATCCAACTAAAACAACAAATTGTTTATTGGTGTAAACTCTTCACAGAGTAATAAAAAAGGGAAAAAATGCTTAGGCAGCATGCCCAACATGCATATTGTTTACATGCATTGATGCTATACACATATGTATACATATATACATACACATAAACACAAACATACACATATGTGTATACATTTACTTTTATATACACACATAAGTATACACTTACACCAATATACAATTGTATCATTCATGCTGTATTTATATATATTTAGCTCTAAATGGAGTGGGAAGTATATACAATTATTACGCCCCACCCCTAATTTAACACCTTATGTTCATGCTGCTGCAACCAAACAAAGAGCTATGATGCTTTTCTGGTTTTTGTGACTCAGTTTGACCATAAACAAAACCATTCATCTTTTTATGTCCTTCTAAATCCCTGCTGGTTTAGGAAAGTATAATGTTGACTAAAGCTACCCTAAACTTATTAAACTTTATATAAAAAAAAAAAAAAAGCACAGCAGGAGATTAAAACAAAGATTCTATGAATATTTCATGCATAGAGAGATCACTGGCCTTGGTGGAGATAATTCTCTCCATGTTCACCACTAAACTTACTGTTTTCTTTTCTAAGTGGTAAAACAAAATATGAACTTCATGACCAGCCACTTTATCAGTATGCTTTGCTAGTAACACTTTGCAGCTCTTTTGCCCTCAGAACTGACTTAATGCCATGAGGCAATGATTCAACAAGACCTTGAAGACATTCCTCGGAGACAAAAACACGTGCTAATTAAATCCAATGAAGAAGTAACTTCACACTTTTAACTAGTAATGTTTTTATCCAGCTTATATCAGTTTAAATCTGTTTTATCAGTGTTGCTGTTGCTTTATTATCATCTTAACCCACGTTGTTCCTTCTCTACTGACTATGGACATCAACAAGGCATTTCCATTCAGCTGATTGACACTCACTACATATTTTTCTATTTCAGACCTTTTTCTGTTAACTCTAGTGCTTGTGAGTGGAAATCCCAGTAGGTCAGCAGTTTGTAAAATACTCAGACAGGTCTGTTAGGCACCAACAACCAGGCCCCATTTAGAGTTACTTAAATTCCCTTTTTCCCCTCCATTCTGATCTTCAGCAAGTCATTTTGACCATGTCTACATGCTTAAATACACTGAGAGACGGCCATAGCTTTGGCTGATTAGATCTTTGTGTTAACAAGCAACGGGGTGATCCTAATAAAGTGGGCCGTGGGTGTATATTATAAGCCATTACATTAAATTTAGTAACTTCTAAAAAGTGCACACTTAAAGATCAAATTAAAATGCTTAAAGTGAGCAGAATAACGACTTCACCTCTTCATCTCGTCTTGCTAATCATGTTTCTGCTTCTCATATGAGCAAGGCTTTGTGTTTCTTTCTGCCAGATGTCTCCTCATTTTGCTTGCTGCTGTGCACCTGTCTGCCTGCCTCATAAATCCTACAGCATGTTGCCACATTCTGCTTCTGCTTTCCTGTTTTAGCAACGGATCTGACTTTACACTGTGGGCAGTGGCGACGTCCCAAGATTTCCAATAATTGTATAAAAGAAAATGTGACATGTTTGTTTACTTCTCACGCAGGTGGCGAGAAAGCAGCGTATAGTTGTGTATCATTTGGTTTCTCTGTGAATACTGTTTAATGCTTTTTCATCCATCCATTTTCTACAGCTTATTTCTGAACGGGGTCGTGGGGGGGCTGGAGCCAATCCCAGCTGACATCAGGCGAGAGGTGGGGTACACCCTGGACAGGACACCAATTACTCAGATTTGCAATTTAGTCTCCAATAGGCCTATCCTCAAGGTGCATGTCTCTGGAATGTGGGAGGAAGCCGGAGTACGGGCAGACGTGTTGCACAAACCATTCATGGTGGGCATTTATTCAATGCATAAATAAATAAAAAAACAAAGATGCAGCAAAGAAAATGAAATCAACAGTTAAACCCAAAGCTCAGCAATAAAATTCTGAGAATTGAAATTACATAGATAACATCTGAAATATTTCTTTGTACATTTATACAAAAAAAATTTACTAGCTGACTGCTTTTTGTTTGTTTGTGTGTGCGTGTGTGTGTGTGTGTGTGTTTGTTTGGGGGTACTATGTTCATTGCATTCGAATAGGTGGATTGCTTTAGTAGACTCACTGATCTAATTGTCAGATCATGCGGGGGTCAAACACAATGGCAAGACATACTCCTAACTACATGTGCACATTGTGCACTCACACACTGAACCCCCTGTGGAGCCATAAGGCGGTTTGGTGAATTGGCCGGATTAACAAGTAAACAATGGAGTGGAAAGCTCACACGCCCACAGTGAGGTGCATTTACACATTAGCATAAACACACAAATGCACATAAAAAAACCTCACAAACATACGTTGCAACCAAATTATTTGTGTGTGTATCTATTTATTTGGATGATGAAAGTAGCTACCCTATTCACACACTCTCACACACACACATATTTGCTGATGTGTGATAAAGAGTAACAGAAAGTAAAGGAGGGTGCTGCATAAAAACAATTGTATGTACATAGCATTTAGTTATTACTCATGATTTTGCTTTAAGATTAATCATCACAATGTTAAATGAATGAGTGGACTTGATTAATATTTATTAATTATTCATATTTAGTGAATAATTGTGTATAATGTTTACATTCTGCACATAAATCTGAGGCATCTTCAAACAAATCTATTTTATGTTTCTGAAGCATCTCGGCTGTAGCTTTTGAAACTGCACCAGAACACGTCACTGGATTATAGGAATGACGTGTGCTCTCAAAGAAAACTCTTAAAGGGAACCCCTGCCTCCAGGCTGTGGCTACTGCGTCCTCCAGCGTTTCTCTACTCCCCGTGAAAGATTTTCTTTCAAACATAAATAATACCTTCAAGCAGAGATGAATTCTGAAGAGTTTCCGTGATCAAGGCTATTGTCCTCAAGTGTGTACACTGCCTCAGATAGCATCATTCCTTATGCTAAGCCTCTTGCCGTGGGACTTTGCTAATTTAAAAAGCATGCTGGCATCTCCTTCGGGATTTCAGATCTCTTTGAGCACCAGTAAGCAAACTTTCAGAACCTGTTCAGCTCCTGTGAATGCAGTTTGTGCATGCACAAAGCACAGCCCAGAACATCTTTTTGTTTTTCTTTGAAGATACTTTTCAGGGCTTCCAAATGTCAGAGGAGAAGAAAAAAGCATGTTATGACCAAAACTCAGTCTGTTGTATTTTCTACCAATTCTGAAGCTCTTTGATGCAGACCTGATATTCCACTTTTATGATACTTTAATTATTTTAGTTTGTAAAATCTAAATGTTGTGTGTACTTGTCATCCAAGAAGACCATAAACACTGTGCATGTTAATGTAATTTTAGTACAAACAAAACTTCATACTATGAGAAGCAAATTCCTGGTACTGGAGGGTGCATAGCACAAGAGGTTTGGCTTAACATTTAAGCTAAGAGTATTCATTTTACACCTGGGTTTCTTTTAGGTTGTAAAGAACGTACAGTGTGATTATTACCTTGCTTTCACTAAACATCCAGTGAGCCCTGCAATCACAGGTTTAGACGCATTAATAGGAAAGTATCTGGACCTTTTAATGGTACTGTACATTAGTGAGCTTTCTTATTATCCCTTTAAAAGGATCTTGTCTTTGTGGTTTGGAAAATAATCTATTTTCTTATTAATTTTTTTTTTTGCATACAGTCACACAACCATCAATCCAAGTCTGCCTTCAAGTAACAAAAACACAAGTATGAGATGTAGGTTGTGATTATGGTTGGTAATGAATACATATATCTCTGTGTCTATAGAAGCATGTGATATGCATTGCAGCTTTGCTGCTTGAGGGGGATATTTGAACGTGTCTGTGTTTTCATCGAACCCCCTCTGTGTTGCAACATGGTCTTGCACACTCTCCTATACTCCAGATGGTGGAGGTGACTCACGCACACACTCTCATAGACACCCACACACTCTGTCACACAAATTTAAACTGCCAGACAGACATGGAGTAAGTATGGGAGATGTAAATGATTAAAGATTGGTGACAGGTTTTGATTAATTACTCCCTATACGGAGTGAATGTTCATTGATGTTAAGCGAAATGCATAATGATTCACATTATAGGAGAAGACCTATATATTTGTAAGTAAATACTAAGTGCACACCCTCTGAAAGCTGCAGTGAGGCTGTTTCCAAGCATTGCATGTATGTAAGGGCTTTGTGATACCAGCTCATTAAGTCTACATAACAATGAGTGAAGAAAGGGAAAAGCAGTAAAGAATAATGATAAAATATAAACCTACAATACTGGAAGAAAATTAGAAAGACTGCAAAATAAAATAAAATTACAGAGCAGAGGTCTTAGACTACACTTTGAAAGTCCTAATGAGAAAAAAAGGTTTTATTTTAAACAAATGAGTCAACGTGTTGGAGCTACAGCACAGCAACTAATTAGGCAAGCAGTTAGCAGTAAAGCTTGAAGCAGGAGAAAAAAACTAGCCTGACTTTTTCCCAAGATTTAACAAATCCGCTTATCTGTAAAGCTCTGAAGCCTTTCTTTTATAAATCTGTGCACAGACATGTAATAATAAAAAAATTGGTATTGTAGGAGTCATAAGCCCAAATCACACACTCCCTCACCGATGCTTGTCATTTTGAGACCATGACCATGTCCACCTAATAAATATGGCTATGTGAAGTGCTCGACAAGTACCTGGATAAAGTAGCCCACTCATAATAGAAAAGGACAAACTTGTATCCTTTAATGGGAGTAATATTAGTGTGGAAGGTTTTAAAAAAAAAAAGATTTACCAGTTGATCAGTCATTTATGTCATAAGCTTTGATAATTAACATGATGCTATCTAGCCAGCAACATTATCATCAAACATTAATGTAGTGTCTTGACACGTAGTTTCCGAGCTTCTTTGAAGACGCGTTTTGTAACTTTCTGGCCTTATATGCAATTTTCTTGACATGCTCGGCAGTGCGTTTACATCGATTGTGTATTTTTTAGCTCTCACTGCCCAACATTGTCCTCAGGCTGGGAAACGACATTAACAATTTTTTTAATCTAGCATGGAAAGTGACATTACAGCAGAGTTTGACTTCATGAACTAGGTCATTTACCAGCAAACAGATATGAACATTGGCATAGGTGTTTTCATTGAATCACGAGGCAATGTGTTCATTTATGGTGAAAAGGTTCTTTATGGTTTGTTGCTTTTCCTACAAACAGATTTGAAAACTTGTTTATATTAATAAAATCATACACAACAGACATCACTGTTGTTCAAGCAGTAGCAACTGCTATGCTGATAAACTTTCTTTTTTCAAACCAAACTCTGGAAGTTGAGTGAAAGAGAGTCTTCGAAGTGAACTCTCTTCACTTTACCCAGCAGTGTTGAAGCAGATGCAGGACTCTGCTGGAACTATAAGAGCTGTGTAGTGTTTGTTTCTAAAGCTTATAAAGCCATAAACAAGCAGTTTCAGCGAACAGCTAGTTTTTACTGACTTGCTGTGCATTTCTCTTCTCTCTCTAGCGTGAGCGTTCTTAAAGGGGCCATGCTCTTATTTTGGCACATCAATGTAAACAGCACCATGTCTGCACATTGACAAATAACCCTTGCCATCAGGTTTTGATCAACATAATCTGGCAGGCAAATAATACTGTTGGTGGGCTTATTTTGACCAGCAGCCAACCAGTTGCCGATCAATACAGAACATCCTGTATAGCTGGCATACAGCTAGGTGTGGAGGGGAGAGAGTGTTTATGAAGCTTGCGCTGTTTTCTGTTGATTTTATTTGAGGGGACAATGTGCTTGTTTGGGGAGACATTGTCCACTCTTGCCTCTTCCTAAAGCCTGCCTCGCATGGATCAAGGTCTGCAGGCTGACAAAAACTCGTTCTACCAAGACACACCAATAGAAAGGCTTGATGGGTTCCTGGAGGCTAGTGTGGAGGAGAGTTGGAGAGCAGGGATGAGCAAAGGAACCAGGGACTGGATAAGAGGGCATTGTAGTCTCAGACACAAAAGCAGCAGGAACCAACCCATGGGTGTCCACAAAACCAAGGAACAAGCAGGACAGCCAGGGAAAAAAATTATCTGCATTAAATCCACCAGATCAACTAGATAATCTGCCAAGCAGAATCCAGAAGCAAGGTGAATGAACAAAGGTGATCTGCTATCAAGCAAATGTGGCTGCATTGGCTAAGCGTCAACTAGAGGAGCGGGATGATGGTACCTTCACCTCAAAATTCATGCAGGAAGGTTCTCTGAGTTCATGTACAATAAGAATGTTTCTTAAATTCAGCCATAGCAATCTGAAAGACACTCCCTTGTGCAGACAAGAACATCATCTACCGCTAGCAAATTGTTTGATGAATCCCAATGTTTTTTGTCAGACATTCAGTGAAAACATGTTGGACTGTTTACTCTTTTCTGTTGATTCAGAGCAAATTTGCATCTCATGCCATAGGAGCCAAATCCGACCTAAAAGAGTTTTTTG
>JBAMIG010000006.1:12687041-12700333 GCA_037177335.1 Kiunga ballochi | reverse complement strand
AGATAGACAGATGGATAGATAGATAGGTTTGATTTCTAAACCTCTGAATGTTTCAGGAGGGGACATCATTAACACAAACTCACAATCATTAGACCATCAATCTTCATGCCTGAAGACCCAACAGGGTCGGCAACGAAACGTCGTTATAAAGTTATTATTGGAGTTCTGAACGGTATGCGAGCCCTCATCCTCCTTTCTACAGAGAATGTGTTATCTATGTCTATGTCTATCTTGAGCTCAGCACCCTCTGGTTAATACAAGAGGTGCGTACCCTTTTGCCCTCACTATTAGAGGTCCTCACAAGATTTCTGACTGAGATGTGAAAAGGATTATGCCCCAAAAACAATGACACAATATCACAATAAAGTCCAGCAGCTTTCAAAGCAAAAGCCTGGGGCTCAAACTACATTTCCCAGAGGCATACACAGCTGTAACAGGAGCAGTTGTTTCACCTCATCAATGATGAGCTGGGAGAGCGAGACAAGGAGGCAAAGGAAGAGGAACTGAAAAGAAGAAGCTCACAGACAGATTCAGTCTTGGAGGGAAGTACTATTCACAAATTTTATTTATAAAGGAGAGCAATCAGAAAAACATTTTTCAGTGTGTTGCTTCATCGCATTACACACATCTCACCTGAACTTACAGGATCTACTTTTCCTCTGAGTGGATCACTTAATGGCATCACAAACTTCTACTAATGAGCTCATTAAGTTGCTCCACTAGAAACATGTTTGCTCAGAGATATATTGAACTATTTGATATATTTAATATCTTATTTTACCTTCTGTACATTTGGAGCTTATATTTAAAGGTTAGCTTATTTTAGATGAAACCATCTGTGACACTGAACATGTACAGGAACCAGAAAATGTTTTTTGTCTAAATAAAAAAAAAGATTACTGAATATCTAACAAGCTTAGTTAAATATCTAACAAGTTTAGTTAAATAATTTAAACACATCTCTTTTTTTCATGGCATAAAATACACCAATTTCTGCTAAACTGTTTAATTAAAGCAGCTTTCTTATCAACAGGCATGTCTGCAGGCATGGCCTCTGGGTATCCTGTGTTATATTAAAGCAAGATGCCATGCCTTGGGAGGTTGTACTGTTGTCAGTCAGCAATGGTGTTTAACACAGACACCTTTGAGGGAGGCCACCTTTAGCTCATCTATCCATCAAAGCTGCCCCACCTGGGAAGAATCTGTCAGCGCTCAACCACCAAAGACAAAACACAATAATGATACAAATTCAACACAGTTCCCCCTCCTGGTGAGGAGCTCTGTGATCTTTCTATATGAAACAGCATCTGAGACTGACAGAGAAGCATTACTGCAGCCCTATTTTACTTGTCCTTATAATGACTATAGGATGGTTTTCACAGGGGAAACACTGATGCAGGGGAAAGCCTTCCTAAATGTCTTGTTCATTTTTCATTACTAGCACACAGCTGCCACTTCTTAAGTAAATAAATATATCTCGAAGCTTTGCTTAAGCTCAATTTGAAAAATATATAAATGCTTTATGGGAAACAGCATGACTATGCACCAGAGGATACTGAACTTACTCGGCTTGCTCCCTTGTGGCAGCATCACCTGCTTTATTAAACAGACAGGATACAGATACAATTATTGTGGTCTTAGTTTGTATTCATCTCCCCACATTTAGCTTAAATGATCCAGCTGCTACGAAAACCCACAGAAATGCTCTTTTTTTCTGTCAATTTGAAACTCATGCATGCAAAAATTCTGCCAAGGGTGTTTCAAAGCACATTATGTAAGCCAAAGCCAGCTGGTGGAGCTTGTGTATGGGTGCATGAGCGGCTTCAGCTGGGAGCAAATGTCATTGATCTGTGCCAGCAGGCCATTGACTGGTGCTGGATATCTGTCAATATTTGTAATGGGAATAGATAGATCTTTTTGTGAGCAGCTGTGTTTGTGTGTACAGTGAATGAGTTTGAACATGCTGTATTTGCATGTATGCAGCATTCATTTAAATAAATATGCATATGTGCACGGAGATTTACATGCGGGCAGAAACCTTGCAGGAGGTTTGTTCTGTACGAGCTAATATGTAAATAATGCTTTTATATAAAGAAACAAAAGAAAAAACACTAACTTCTGAAAGATAGCTGAACAAGCTTCTTCATGTCAGCTTTACATCACACCCTGGAAAACTGTGCGTGTGTGTGTGTGTGTGTGTGTGTGCAATAGAGTACAGAGTATGTGTCTTACTACAGAGTGTACTGGTTGTATTTTGTCAGCGCCACATGCACCGACTGTGATCAAACCCAAAAACTTTCACACTCTACTTAAATACATGAACACAATAAATTATATCATCAAATTAAACCATTTTTAGCTTTAAAGCATCTGTTGCATTTTTAACCGGTGTTATATTTTCTTTTCAGAATGAAAGATAGCATTACGGGTGAAAAAAAGATAATCCAAAAGTGTGAAACCCTTTAGAAATGTATGACTAATACAAGGTAGCAAACCTGTCAGGACATGATGCAACTAGGCTTTCTCTATCACATATTTAATCTTTCATTGCTCCTCCAGGATGCATTCTGCATGACCTCACCCAGAAGTACGGCTCTATTGCTAATCACATCTCATCATGGTAAAGCAGAGTTTTCCCCATGCGTGGATACACCTTCAAGCCATAAAAATACGACATATCTCCTCCATTACTTCATTAAGTCTAACAAGAGTTTGTCAGTGACGCTGATACAAACCAATTTGCATCTTCAACTCTGAGCAAGTGAGCTGTCACAATTTCCCACACATCATATAATGGCTGCTCTTAGATTTTTGACTAAATTGAGCCTCGGACCACCGTGCCAATCAGGAGCAGAATTTACCATCCTATACTATACTATACAGTCATTTAGCAGACACTTTTACAAAGCATAATTTTTAACCATAGTTATTTTCCTAACATGCATGTCTTGTGGGTGGGAGGAAGCCAGAGTACCCAGAGAGAACCCATGCATACATGTGGAAAACATGCAAACTCCACACAGAAAGGCCACTGGACAAACCTTCCCAGCCTTGGCTCGAACCAGCAACCTTCTTGCTGTGAAGCTGCAGTGCTAACCACTGTGCCACCATGCTGCCCTATCTGTATGAATGAGGCTATGAATTGGTAACAGTAGAGGAAAATGCCTAGTACTAGCATTCCCAAAGTGCCTCTTATTCTGGCAATAAATTGCGACAAAAAAAGGTTGTGCCCGCAGTCACAACATGTAAGCACTCCCCTGATGGAGCAGGTAATAGTGAGCAATACCACTGGCACCTTGTTTATAGCTTTTCTTGTAACTGAGCTTTTCCTATTTGCTATAAACAACTCCACTTTTTCTCTGCGGTAGAAAAGAAGAGCCAATCCACTTTTCTCAACTATTAGTTTTTTTTCAGTGCCATTTTTGTCTTCCATATATAGCCGTAACAGCAAGCCTTTAGCTGAGTCTGAGTTCTTACTGGATTGATGGTTTGTTTGCCAGTAGTGGCCCATAAATGTTATTGCCCTTGAGATCCAGCAGTCCCTTTTTTGTTCTAGCAGTCCTTTGTGGCATATTTGTGCATATCTCGCTCAAGTTTAACGCATATTCTGCAGAGATGTAAACAAAAATGTTTCAAGAAAAGTGCTTGCGTCTTTCCGTTGGTCAGATAAAAATGTTAACTAAATGTTTCCCTGCTCCAACACAACTGATTCCTTCTAATCAAATGGCTGACCTCAACAGCTTGCTATCAAGTTTTACCCAAACATGTTTATCGATTAAGCAAGAAACTATAGCAAGAAAGTCCAAAACGTGCATTTGCCGTCATCCAGGACACACTTTGGCTATTCCTGACCTGCATGATAATAATCAAACATTTTGGTGTAAATGAAACGTTTTTTTTTTATATCATCTTTAGTGATCAACGTGTAAATATTTAGCCTCAAGTTAAAACAAGACAAAAAGTAGCATAAAGCTGTGGCCTTCAGGGCAATGAATATAATTTCATATTAGGCATATATAACAACTGTTACTACCAGCAGCCTGGTGCTAGAACATGTTGGTTTCTTAATTCTAGGCTTAATTTTTGCCCTGAATTCCCAGTCCAGCCCTGTGTTATAACAGCATGTAAAGCAGATGATTTTCTATGTGTACTTTACTCCAAAATAAATCCGTTAGTGTCTGTAGATGGTCTCTAAAAATGTGTCAATCTGAAAAGGATTATTTGTTTACTGTATTTTGCCAAATCTTTTCTTACCATCAACATGGACCTGTCCAGAGTGTATCCTGCCGCTTGTCTGCTAATTGTTGGGATGGGATCCAGCCCTTCCATGACCCTGAATTTGATTTAGTGGTCTAGAAAATGACCAAATGAATCATAAAACATAGTAGACATAGAGAATGTGCCAGTATGCGACTAACTACAAGCAATCAGCATGCTTCCTGTTTAAATGAGCCTAATTAATCAAGTAGGGTTGATATAATCAAAGTTGTTTATACCCTGAACGGCAGCACTTACAGTATTACCAAGGAGTTGATACTCTCTTTTATATTAATACGGTGATTGAAAGTAATGAAGCATATTTATAAAGTGTGCATTGTGGTGTTTTCATTTGGCATCATTTCTATTACTCTGCATTGCAAAGACTATTCTAGTACATTTATCAGAGAACTTTGGTAGTTTTTACATCAAAGATGAATAAAGATACTATACTGAAAGCTTTTCTTATGTGTGTTATTAAAGGTTACATAGTACTTTTTGTTTTATTTCACACATTTTTAGCTTCTGGGGTTTGTAAAAAGTGTGCTCTTAAGGGCTCAGGTCATTTGTCAATGAGCCCTTAAACATCTCCCATCAGTTCTTCCTAATAAATGTTCATTTGAGTCAATATGTAGCCACACATGTAAGAGTAGATAAGCTGTGCAAACACTGAGAAAAGAAAGTTGCACACCAGACATTTTGTTGTCTTCTGCCCTCATTAATCACCTCCACGCCCCACAGCTTTTTCCTGTTGTTGTATGTAAAACTTTATGCAAAGTTATTCAAACTATTCTCTCATCTCAACCATCTTTAACAGCAGACTATTTTAAACTGATGTCACAGTAATTATGCAGTTTACAAATAATGTAAAACCAAGATACAAACCACTATTTGTTACTATAGCCTATTCGTCACAGTGTACATTTACTTATGCAATATTTAGCATTAAAATATTGGCGCATCTTTAATAGGCTGGTAGCTACGGATTTGAATACTTCATCCCTCACAACTTAGGTTATTACAAGTACCCATTTATAGGATACTTTTCCTTGGCTTAACTATAAATATACACAGACAATGCAGTTGATTTACCTTTTTATGAAACTTTGAACTTTCCCTTCAGAGTAACTGTGAAGATTTTGCACATGTTAGGTTGTAAGTGTCCTGGATCCTTAGGATGTAAAATATTATGCCCAGCAATACATTGTAATGGCTGTTTTCTAATTGTAGCGTTAATACCAACACTTTCAAAATTATACAACGTTGATGCCTTTTAAATCTTTTAGGGCTGATTAAGACACTGGCAATAAAAGAAACTCCTGCAGCTCAATTTACTCTCTGATGAGAGACATCAGTAAATTGTAACGCTATATTTAGATCAGTCATAAATGTATATTTTGTCATGTCCGATGCCAACACAGTCCTGTACAGTGTTTTGGACTGAGTAACGAAGGATGGGATCTGTGTATAATTTGTTCCGGGTTGAGGTAGTCAAAGGAGGGATGAGCAGAGATGCTGCCTGTGTTTGCTCTGCACATCAGCAGCAAGGCTCCTCTCTCTCAGTCAGACAGACAGCGGCAGAGGCAGCACGTCCGCCCGGGGACACAGCTCGCACCGCATAACGTTACTACCGACTGAATCGACAGTCACATCCACGGTCTTCATTTATGGATGTACCCTCTGGTTACGCGTTCTGACACTGGACGGTGCTATCTTGGCGGTATTTCGCGTGAGAATCATCCCGGCTTCTTCTTCTTCTTCCTTTTTTTAAGGTTACTGGTTTATCTCGACGGCACAGAGGGAGCCACTCTCCCCCCCTCGTTAGCTCGCTAAGCTAGCTAGCCCGCTAACTTAGCTGTGTTACTTTGTGCCGTATCAGCGTCACTTCTTCGTTTCGTTGCTAGCCTGCGGTCTTCTGCGCCACAGTGGCACATTGAGGCGACCCTTCACTCCAGGTAAGCGAACCTTTTATCTGAGAACCTTCTGTTATTGTTGTTTTCAACCTCATTGTCAACCGCTGGTTTGCCTCTGGCCAGTGAGCCTCTAACGGTATCGAGCAGCAGCAGACTGACGCTATGGCAGAAGGGTTCTTGTTGACAGAAGCAGCCAGGCAACGGGGATGTGATGCGACTCACCATTTAACACAACGGTTGTCACTTTATCGCCCAGCTAATGTGCCCGCATTTGCTGTTTCATGGTCACACTTTAATACATTAAATGAACCGGGACGCTTTGTCGATAACAATGCTTCTGTATACTCTTTTAACGACAGAGCTCAACCTTGACTCCTGATTTGCGGCGAGTGGGCTTCAGCCAAGTTGATACTATTGCCGCAGTTAACTGCGGGGACTTTTCCAACAGTTTATTCAAATAAGTAGCAGCTATCGGATAAACTAGCTTGACTTTTGTCACCATGATGGAAAAAGCAGTCGGTGTTCAAAGTTCACTGGAGCCCCTGGATTGTGTTAATGTTCTTGGAGGATATTTTCTTCATTTTTATTCCTCGTAAAATTTGTGAACTTAAATGTTCCATCACAACCTAAAAAGATGAGCTGTACACTTGATGCAAACCTCTTGTTTTGGTGGCTGTTGTCTCATGTTTCTGTTAGAGGTCAGATGATTCAGTTTAGCTTGACAAAAATGAGACAAAACTTCTGACCTGGTCGAGCCTCTTCCTCTTTGTTGCCCAACAATCTTTAATAGCATTTTTAGTAATTAAATGTAATAGGAATTTTTTAAAAACAGGTTTTTTTGTGACCTGACCTGTGTGTGCGTACAACAGAAACTCACTGAGTGTGTGACAGATGAGAGAATAATGTTGGTTTAGAAAGAAGGAATTAACAATAGTGTAATTATCAGAAGAGATAAGAAAATAGATTTCCTATCAGTTCAGTGAGAATTCCTGTTGCAGAGGAGATTATGAAGATGCATGATTGACAAGAAACCTATTAAATGGATCTGGCATGCACCTAAAAGGGAGAGAGGTTACTGATACTGTTATTAATCCTGTCTGCGTGTGAGGGTGTGTATAAGCCCATTAGAAAAGATAATTTTGTAACGTTTGTTATACCTGCATCATTGGCACGTTGCTGAACATGAACTGAACTCTTTGATCATTTTCAACCCGGTGTACCATTATGACAGCTCAGCCTCCTACAAGAGGAACTAATTTGACCGAGGGGATCACAGTTGTCAAAGGTAATGGTTGCTATTGTGAATTTGTTCAGGTTACACTTTGTGTGCATTACAGAATCTGACCCCACCGTATGCATCTCTGAGATGGGCGTCTCGTGTTCGCTGTCTTTCCTCAGAGCTGTATGTCTGAGCGCAGCCCCGTTTTAAAGCATGACTGTCTAACGCCGAAAGGAAATGAATCATGTTCCTCATTTCAAGGCCGTGGAGCCAGTAGATGTGTTTCCTGCCCTGTGTGTGCCGACTCTGTTTTCAGGCCGCAGCAGATGTGCTGCTATGGGGGCTAATTTGAGATTTATGTAAAGTGGGAACATTTTCGTTAAACTTATGGTGATAAATTTGGAAACAGGAAAATCTGTTTATCTCTCCAGATGTCATTGACGTAAGCGACGTGTTACACATACAGAATTAAAAGGTCATAGCCTTTTTAGTGCCAGGATACATAAGGAACATGTTGGTTTCTACAGTGGATGGTTTAATTGTTATAATATCGTGCATTTAACTGTGATAAATGTAATCTTTACAAAACTACAACTTCTGAAGATTATTTCTTTTTTATTTTCATTGATTATACTTGTTGTGTAATATTGACAGTGGAGGAGTTAAAGGTCAGGATCTCTCATATCCAGCCTGTTTGTGCATGTATTGGTGTTTGTCATCGAGTGTGGCTATAGTGCATTTATTGCTCCGAGCTTGTTTGGAACAATAGCTCTATTCTGACCCATGTCTCCGGAGGGAGGCAGCAGCATTCGGCGCTCTCGGCATTCTGTGTGCCAGCAAGCTTTGGTTTAGGATTGGGTTTCCACAGCCACCTGGAGCTCAGAGCACAGGAATGCCATTGTTTCTCCTTCCAGACTATGGCCGGATCAGGCGCACATGCAAACACACACACTCATAAACAGACACATACAAGAGGAACTCATACCAATTTGTGTATCTTCCCAAAACTTATGCTTGTTGCTATGCTTTGTTCCTTTGCCATTGCACACACAAATAGACCGTAAAACATTAGGTCAGTATGTGCACGGCCACATATGCAGGACAGCAGTATGCTTATATGAGTTGCAGCTTTGCAGATCACACAAAATTATACTTGATGCAGTTTTATTTTTTTTTCTATCATAGAAACTTGGTAAAGACCTTACATTACATTCAAATCATTTAGGTAATGCCTCTCAGCAGGAGAGATGATGCCCACATTTGTAATAACAATCCCTTATGAGATATTCCAGACTATACTCAAGATTTATGAAGTGAAAAATTGATCTATTCTTCACTGCAATTGCCCTTCACTGAAAGGAGCAACTTCCTCTGCAGGTTGCACTTGAAGTAAGTAAATGAAACTGTGGCCTTTATAGAGCTGGCCCAGTTTCAGAATCATAATTTGCCAAGTTTACCTACTTTAGAGAGTAGGACCGATACCGGTACAAGCATACGCTTTCTTATTCTTTGATTACTTGGATATAGTGGAATAAAATCTTATCTTATCTGAAGAGATTCAGACTGTTGCTTTTATGCTGCTGTTGTTAGATCAGGTTGCTCGACTGTCCTGTGTTCAAGTGCTTTACCTGGATGCTTCTGCTTCAGATGCTTGGACATATTACATGTTTCCTTTGGTGTGAAAGAAAAGTCTGTTTTCCAAAATAATCCCACAATAAAGATTGGATGCTGGCGCATCTTTAAACTTCTTTCTCTCGACTCTGCTAAAACTAGGCGTTTTCAAGTGTCACAGCTAAGTCCCAGTGAGAGGAGTGATGTGGGGCAAAACAATGATTGGAAATTGACTTCAGGGGAAGTTTTCCTGATGACAAAATTGAAATAGCTCCTTTATCATAAGTAGTTTATGACTCAATAGTCTGGGTGTCATACACATTATTTACACTCAGGTTAATGCCTTTAACATATTGGGGGGTGGGAGTATGACAACAGGTGAAATTCATCATCACCAGGTGAAACTCGACACAAGAGGACAACAACTGGCATCGACAGCCAGAGTGTCACAACCCACGCTCTGTTTGTCTCTAAGAAATGTGATTGGTTGTGAGATTGGATGGAATTTTGCCATTTTCACTACACTATACATGACCCATAAAGCATAAAGGACTAAGAATACAGAAATCTGGCTGTTAACTCCACTTTACAGTAGATAAAAGATCAACCCAGTTTTAAAAACAGGAAAATGGTTTGGTAAATATCTTCACATGATGGCGGATCTCAACAGCGATCCAGAAAAATCCATGTTTTGCTTGTCACTGAAACCTTTGCTGATTTGTTGTAGTGCCATGCAATAGCAACAAAAGTTGAACTTTGTTCAGCTTTCTTGTGTATGTCTGCATGAGTGAGGGGCAAAGCTTCACATGCAGAAATGTTGCCAGCCGCTTAGCTGGAGGAGGGCGGCAATTTATGTCCTAATGTGCCGGTTTTAAAGGAAATTAATGTAGAAGAAGCAACGGTGCTCAATCAATAGGAAATCTTGTAAATCCTGGCACCCTCAAAGTCACTACTGCTGAATCCTTTATTCTCAAGCACCTCTAATCCTGTAACAGGTAGCCTACCCATGACTGCAACACAATCTGAATATTTTACACACTCACTCAGCTGCCATGTTACCTTTTAAAATCAGTGTGGGCTAATTTTCTATAAATGACAAATCGCACAAAACTTTTCAAATGACCTTTTGAAAAGACTTTCATTAACAGGAATCACTTTAATTTTCCTAAAGTTTAGGTCTCAGAGAAAGAACTGAATATTGTATCTGTTTTAAGCTGCAATTTGCCTCAGACTACTACAGTGTTGAGTAGATTTATATTTCATTGTATTTATTTATTTAGAATATTTTGCATTTACATTCAGGTCTTTTATGGGTCAAGATTGAAGCTAACTTTAACATTTTTAGACCTATGTTTGATTTTCCCATAAGAATGTTTTAGAGCATTAAACACATCTTATTTCTTCTTAATTTAAGAGTGAGCTCTGATGTGTTGTTATTTTTGTGAGATGTTTATCTTGCCCCTATTATTATTTCAGCCGCTTTCCAGTCAACACGAAAGAAACAGAAAATAGTGAGATGAGAGAGACTCACTGCCAGAGTTAAACAGCTTGTCTCTTGTTAAGATTTGAAGGCTGATAAATGAAATTTTATGTGTATGTACGTGTGTATGTACGTGTGCATGCGCTTGCTTGTGCGTGTGTATCCTTACGCTGTCCAGCAGGTCACAAAAGGGATAGAGTTTCATAGAAGTGGGTCAGCCACTTCCACCAGGGAGTCCAGCCAGCTCACAGCTCCCTACTCACTGATTGGAACCAGCTAAATGCCAACACAAACCCATAAACCTTGGGTGTGTGCACATGTGTCTTTAGCATATGTATATATTGCCTGTAATGGTGATTGATGGTGTGAATATTGCATTTCAAACAGAGCAGGAAAAGTGTGATCCCTGCTTTTTGTCATTCAATGACCAAACATGTCCCTGCCTTGTTCACTGTACTTTGACTCGTCATAAATACTTGCAACAGAAATATCGTGGCTCTGAAGGCAAAAAGTGCTGCAATTCTCAGTTATGGCAACAGTATATTTAACTACATATCAAGCCTCTGCTGATGATTCAGAGGCTGTCGCACTCAGTGTGTCTCAGCTGGATGAACACAGTGATTCTGCTGGCTTAATGATAAGGAAATAGGATTTACAGCAGTATTCAACAGAGGTTTATTTCAACTCCTAGCTGCAGTCTTTTTGTTTTCTGCATTGGTTCTTCTCTGAGAAGGAATTAATGGTCTATTTCTGTTCCCAGCTGGGTTTCATGTGTTCCTGTGCTGCTGAATAGAGATGGAATCATAAAATATAAGACAAAAATGCAAGCATTCCTCTTTTTTTTAGACATTTTTGGAATATGTGATTTAGTTTAGCACAAATCTTCATTACCTTCATCTGAGGGACAAAAAGAAACTATTGCTTAACATACATAATGCTTAGTATTGTATGTAGTTACAGTACAATACAATGGAGTTTTTTTTACCTGGTATTGTAAGCGTTTATGACTCGGGGGGGAAAAAGCACTTTGATAATTAATTGAAAACGGTTGTTGTATGAATTTGTATACATATTCTTTAATTGTCTAAAAAAAATCAACTGGCTTCATATAGATATTTATTTATAATGTTTGCTCAGATGACCCTGTGTACTTGTAGTGCTTTATTTGTTTAATAAGTGCTGTTGGCTTACTCTGCAGTTTGTTTCAGTTTCAGCTTTAGTGCTTCTCTCAGCTCATTGTTTCACTTTTACAGGTCACAACATTATTGTATTCTGTTAACCACAAAAGTCACATAATTAATTGATCAGTTGCTCCCCAGCAAATTAACTGGCGAGAGCAATTTTCAAGTTAAGTAATTGGAGGACATCACCATGGGATTTAATCTTTTTGCTCATGTAATATGGACTTTAGCAGCCGAGCTAAACAGCATCGAGTAACAATGTACATTATTTTCAGCTATGCTTGTTTGTGACTATGTGCTGTCCATTTAGGTCAATATGCTACACACAGCATCTGTTTTACCGTTAGAAAGGAATTGCAGAGGGAAAAAAATCCTTGGTTTTTATGGTGATAGTCACGTTTCTTTCCCATATCCCAGTCATCTTAAGGGTAAGCAGATTATTACCAGTTTCTGCTGACTTATGAAGTTTTATGACACGCAATCACACTCATCTGTCCTTAGGCATATATAGATATATAAATTTTAAAGTGTCAGTGTAACATGTTAATTCACAGAATCCTATTAATAAGTAATGGTGCCTTATTCCTTTTTTTTTTTTTTTTACTTTCAAGCCAAATCTCTTGACAGGTTTTTTTACGCTTGTGGTATAGAGAAATATTAATGCTATTCCATGCATGCAGATTCTGGTAAGCAATATGAATTCATATGCATGAAATGTTATTAGCTCAGGCGAGCAGCTCTCATTAGATTTTATGCCATGTCTGTGTTGGTGTCCATTTCCTGCTGTATAAGGTGGGGAATTTTTAAGTCTGCATAGTAGCCCTATAAGTGCTTGGTTGGGTCACTTTAACTTTCAGTTTCAGATCATTTCTGAAATGTGTATTGCTTTAAAAAAAAGAGAAAAACCAAAAAAACTCATTCACAATAACTGAAACCCCGATTAGATCATTTCTAGATGCCTCATCTGCAGAATTGATGCTGTGAGAAAATCTATGGCTGTCAAAAATTCCTTCTGAAAAATAGCTCGTCAGAGAAAATGATCTTGACTCTTGCCAAGAGCCTGAGAAAGGAGAAAGAGTCAGTGACTGATGAAGATCTTATTTTACTTGCAGTACTGAAAAGTTATTATCTATTCTCATCTACTATACTATACTGAGACTAAAATTGTATATCTGAAAAAAATGTCTATGTGCAGTGTTTTAATTTTAATTACTCTCGTTTTTAAGAATATCTCTGTTTTGACGGACTCAGGCATATTTATCTTCTGTAGTTGGTCCAGCCTTTCTGCTGAGTGGCAGCAACAGAGTAGAAATTAGGCCCAGAATAACGACAGTGGCAAACAAATAGAAAAGTTTCTACGACACAAAACCTAAATTATGCATTTGAAAATATTACACAAAAGTTTGATTTAAATAGATTTAGTTGATTTTTTGGTCGTAGTTTCACCTTTTCCTTTGATTGATTTTTAAAACTTTCATACAGTATACAAGCAACAAGTTTCTAATCAGCTAAAAACAAATAAGGAGAAAACAACAATTTCCTCTGTTCAAGATACAGATGGAAACACCAGCCATGACCCGGATAAGATAAATAATACCTTCAGAGAATTTTATAAAACACTATATAAATCT
>JBAMIG010000006.1:12631997-12642155 GCA_037177335.1 Kiunga ballochi | reverse complement strand
AGCCATCTCCAATTATGGAAACATAAGATCACTAACAAGTTACAAATTAGTCCTTGTTAACAATCCTCCGACATATACAGGTAGTTTTCTAACTCATTAGCAACATTTTAACAAGTACTGATGATTAGTAATTACAGGAAGAAAACAAGTGGAAACAAATGACTAAATAAATAAATTTAAAAACTTGCAATAGAAACATGAATGAAACAACTTTATTTAAAAGAGGGTCATAAAAGTCCAGTTGATTTGTTTGCAAAACACTCTGCAGCAGGATGCTGCCGCTTTTGGAAGATCTATTTACCAGACTGTGTATTTACAGAACGCCACATTAACAACCTGCGTTTCCATTGTTTTGTTCAGTCCCATAACCGCCCATAAAACCTCCCAAAGTGTGACCTCATACATATAAAGATGTCCTGTACATCAATTTTATAAAAATCATATCCACAGAACCACTGCTCCCTGCCACTCTGGTCTGCTCTTCTCTGTTTACATCAGTCATCCCTCCATGCAGCTCACACTCTCCCAAAAAGAAACAAACTGCAAGCTCGATCAAAGCGGGGAAGGTGCAGGCGGGACAGAGGAATCAGCGAGACCCTCACCCTCCCGACTGTAACTTCCTGCAAAAATAAAAGCAGGAAGCAGGAAAGCAGAAAGAGGGCAGATGTTACAACAGTATGAGAGGGATGTGACAGTGGATGGGGAGGAAAACGCCAGTCCAAGCGATCACAAAGTGGCTTCATACACTCCCACATGGAAATGGAGGTAATTTCTTTATCCTTATTTTCTCGCTTTCTCGCATACACAAACATTCATTACCTGCTTGTTAAGCCAATGCCAGAGCTTGGAGAGGAGACAAAGAGACATTGGGAAGATCATTATTGGGAAAACCTAGGCAGCAGTCATCATATGTACCCGTGCAACAAGTAAGCAACCAAGGTAGAAGTAGTGAGGAGTCAGACGGAAGCAGGCAGGATCTCCTGTACAGGAAGTGCACGCTGGCCTTTCAGCTGGATGAAAATCAGGATTGCAGGAGTGAAATAGTTGCATCCCGCAACTATTGGACGGGAAAGTTGTCAAGAATATGAGCAGGAATTTCCCCTCATAATCATACAGAGAATTTATCTTACAATCTGAACCAGTGGTGAACAAAACCACCAGCAGACGTGGGACTCATCTGGTTTTGATCCCCATCAGTCCCACATTAACTCTCCTCTCCTGTCCTGTTTTAGTGCCAACTTCCTTTTTCATCCTGTTGTCTTTGTACTGTTCCTTTAAATCACTTCCCAAGTGTCTGGAAGTTGTGTTCAATACTTACTCTAATCTTTGACAAGCAATATGATAATTTACTGGCTACATATTCCTGATAGCCATCGAGGCCCTTCAGTGAGGACAGCATGAATAATCAAATGAAGCATCAGTGCGACACAACGTGTGTCAGCATGCAGATGTGCAAAGTGAAAGGTAGAAGAAATAAGTATACCGGCTAAATCTGCAGCAACCAGAAATCAGTCAAAGGCTTTACCTTGGTGTCGATACGCAGCAAGAACTGAGCCAGGCCTTTGATTGGTCCGGGAAGTAAAGCCTCCTCGCGCTCACGTCCAAACTTCTCCAGCACCGTCCACCATGACCTCAGAGTGTGCTCTGCAAAGCTCTTCACACCAAAGTGGACCACCAGCTTCTTCAGCACCCACACTAAACCACAGAAGCAACATAAATAACTGCATCTATCAGAGCAAGTGTGTAAATTTGTGTATGACTGCAAGCGTTTGTGTTACCAGCCACAGGAATAGGCAGCAACTGTAGGATCCAGAGGTTAAGCCACACCTGTACCAGCACAATCGCCCAGACCAGCAGAATAAAGTAGATATCGCTGGCTCTGCGGGAGCTCTTCTCTCTCTGGAAGAGGCCGGCTGGTAAAGAGCGGGAGCCACGAAGGAAACCAGGAGTTGAAGGGAGAGGACCTACTGGTTGTTTGGCATCTTGGAATGGTAAGAGGCAGCCGACAGGAAGCAGAAAGGAGAAGAAAAAACGTAGCATGAAGTTTAAAAGTAATGTGGTTAAGCAGTGCAGTCAAAGTGGAAGTGTCTGTGTTTAAACACCCTTTAATGGCCGCTTCTCAAGATAATGATACATGTATAAAAATACATTTAACTCATCTATTAGAAAATACACTCAACATTTTTTAACAATGGTTTTGGGTTCAAACACAACAAGACAATATTCAACAAGACACATCTGCCTTTCCAGAACAGAAAAGAAGCTCACAGCACTTTCTCTGTGTCCATTAAATCTATGTCCTGGATAGAAGTGAGCTCCTTTACCTGTGCTATGGGTTTCTCTGGGATCAGCTTTAGGCTGAAGGTTGCTACAAGAAATCGCCATGTAAATTGTGTTTGCAGCAAATGACAGCATCTGCCCTGGCAGCTCTCCTAAAAAGATGAAACACACAATATTGGAAGAGCAACACAAAAGGTGCAGACAACAAAACACCAAACACTTCGCAGTAATGTTTCCCCTTAAAGTACTTACCAGAGTCAAACTTCTCATTTAAAGCTACTCATGTTTTAGATAAAGCTGGGCTGAGATCCCTGCAGCTACGTGTAATGTAGTTTAAGAGCTGAGCTCAAACACTAGGGAAGAGTATTTCTAAGAAAGGCTATTTCAAGAAGACTCGTGAAGATCAGAGCAAGTCAATCCTTATTTTGACTATTTGGAAGTTGATTTGATCCTCTTAACTTTGAAAGAATATGCTATTTGACATTCATAGAGATTTAATTTATTACATACTAAAACCTAATCTCAGTCTGAAAGTTTAATATGAAAAGAGAAAAATTAATTATAATGATTGCAAATATTTTTTTAAGACTTTTTATTCTCTCATGTGCTGTGATAACAACCATATATAAATATAAATATACATATAAATATCTACTACACAGATGAGGAAGTAATAAGAGTTTCTGCAGCACGTGTCAACATGTAGAAATGCTTGTGACCATTAACTTCACCTCTGCCAGGAACAGGTGGTTTCTCTTGGGAGCCCACGATGAGGAGTGATACCACCATCACAAATATGGGCACTCTCCATGAGCCAGTCAGAGACACTACAAACAGATTCACAAATAAATGAGAACGTTGTCGTCCTGAGACGTAGAAAACCTGTTGCTCACATATGCAGCACCACCCATCATCTCTGACTCTAAACACTCAGCTGAACCACACTTTTTAAGTGTTCTGACCCAAAATGTCGGCGTCACACATAAAAACTTCTCCCCTTTGTATAAAAGATTATTTTCCTTTCTTGCTCTTCTCATGAGCTCAAGTTCATGTGAAAAGATCACTCCTAATGTCACATGCCTAAATATCAACACGCCTTTCCAGCACATCTTGGGTGTGCTAAAAATACTGCTGACTTCCTCATCTTACAATGTACTAAAGCTCTGCATGTGTTCTGTCCAGCAGACATGTAGAGACAGAACTTTCTCTTCACTTTCCCCTGCATCCTAAGTTTCTGGAGCCTCAATTATGCAAAGCAAAGACATTTAAAAAAAAACCTACCCCAAAGGCAAAAAGGCAAGTAAGAGAAAACATGTCTGAACCAGATCTCCATGCTCACCAATATAGAAGAGCAGGATGGCCCAGACAGGAAGGGCTAAAACCCTCAGGTACCGCTCAGTTTGAGGACTCCATTTGAAGCAAACAGCCAGCAAGTAGCCAAACACGGCAGTACACACCTGAGATGAAACAAATACACAATTTCTTAGCTCTTAGAGAGTAAACGTGAGCCACTGATGCACCATTGCTTTTCAGGAATTTTCAGAAAAAGTTGCATTTTGTCAATAATTTTTCAGGTAAATATGGTTTTCTAATTATGTGATTTTTAAAAGTGTAGTAGAAACCAAAACTCACTGGTCTTATTCTTCTGATTTAAGGGGAATGAGCTGAAACGAATGTTTTTCTCAAACTGATTTAAGCATTTAAAAGCCCTGAAGAGAATTATAAACAATCTACTTCTGTTCAGCAGCGAGTTCTGAAATTAGATGTTGTTGCCAGTAAACAATTTGTCATTTCAGCCAGTTCCACTTCACACAAAGACATCTTTCAATGTAATGCTTCCTATTTATGAACCAAGGCAGTGTGTAAGTCTTACACTCCTTTCAGAAGAAAAAAAATCACATGCTGTCTAATGAATTTCATATAATGTGATTTAGGTTTGGCCAAAGAAAAGAAGGTTTCAGTGCCCTGGAGTTGTTCTGGTATAATAGGATATTGTTTGACCTGCCACTGGAGGAGCAGGAAATAAATGAGGTAATATGCAAGTTTAGTCATCACTGAGTTTAACTGAATAAACTATTGTGAAGGATTCCAAGATAATAAAGTTTGCTGCTCTAAATCAGTCTGTGGTCAATTTTGTCACAGATCTTTTATAAATCTGCAAGCTAAAGACTTGTATTATGACTGCCAATGTGTTCATGTCTGAATGATGTTTAATGGAAAAGTCTAATAAAAAACAGACACGTTTAATCAGCAGAAGTTCACATAGAAATAGTTATTTTTCATCACATTTGTGGCCTGATGTTGATTAGATTAACTAGAAGTTTATTGTTGGTATTGCTGTTTTAATTGCAAATACTAATTCCATGACTTTTTCCTGTTCTTTTACTTTTATATTATTCATCTGGTCCAGCTGACCTCTGACCCCCTCTCATCCTGATAGAGAGGTGTACTTCATGAACTATGTACATTCACTCACCCACGCGACGTGGAAGCAGTCCAGCACGAGCCCGATTACCCAACAGACGTGCCCGAGAATTACCTGCATGCCGATGACACTCCAGAAAAAATAGAGGAAATAAAGCAGTGGTGCCCCGGCCCCGATCACCAGGAGCACCGTGAGCCTCTCGAGTACCAGCTTGCCCATCGTCTCTACCCCGTAGTTGACACACCACACCGGAACCAGCAGTGTCCCCACTACGATGGGCGTCCCTGTGTCCTGCAGCCCGCTGAGCCATGAGCGGCCGAGCCGAGCCAGGGAGTATTTAAAAGGGTGAAGGAAGGTGCCGCAGAGCACTGCCCAGAGCAACGGGCGAAGGAAGGCCTCCAGGATGAAGTAAACCAGGACGGCAGCACCGCAGCAGATAGCCACGAAGATAATCGCCCCAGTGTTGTAGAAGGCCTGTTTGATGTTTTTGTCAAATTTGAGGGATGACGGGTGAGTTAGAAGCTGACTCATCATCTCCACGGCCGGCTGGACGCTCTCGGGAAAAGAAACGGAGTGAGGCCGCTCTTTAAGAGGGCTCTCCGTTGGAGAGGTGGCGGCAGGCTCCGGCGCCGTATCCTCCTCATCTGCCATGTTCCCACTTCGGCTCCGGTAGTCCTTCCAACGTTTCCTACCGCGTGAGGAAGGAAAACATATGACGTAGCAGTACAGAACTGCCTAAAAGAATCATGGGCAATGTAGTGCAAATTTGAAAGATGGCGGAAAAAATGAAGGCAGAGGCTTGCTGTTTGTTTATTTATTCATTCATTCAACAATCCTCGTACATCTTGTTGAAGAATGGTTTAATATTTACTCTGCTGTTAAAATTTGATTAAAAACCTGTGAAGGGAAACTAGAAAATTATTGATGAAATAAAAGAAAATCATAAAAGAAATTATAAAATCATAATCATAAAAGAAAGAAGATTAGCATTTTTAACATCTGCCTGATATTTTATTATATATGCTGGACCCCATCTGAACAATGTAAATTATTATTCACGAGCTCATATTAATATCAGCTCATCTGGCAAAATAATTATATATCTGTATTATTTTCATGCTCTTTGTCAGAGTTAAATTTAGCAAAAATGATGAAGTAAGAGGTGTTTTGTTAGAAGTAAATGTCCATCCCAAATACTGAAATGAGCCAAAGTAATTTCTTTCTCTCTTTTTTTTCTCTTTTTGTTTGTTTGTTTTTACAGGTACATTGTCCGAGCATAATACTGCGTATGGTATTATTCTATGAGGAAGGTCACCATTGGTCTGTTATAGGAAAAAAACAGACTTCACAAGACCGTGTTAAGTTTACACAGAGTTATTTTGGCATTTACTAAAACCATACAGACATGCAACACATTGATAATATCAAGGGCCTATCTTGTGGTCAGATATATAAAAAAGTGTGTGTGTGTGTGTGTGTGGGGGGGGGGGGGTGTTGAAGTTCTTTTTCCTTTTCGTAAGTCTCTCTTGTGGCTTTACACTATGTAAGTTGCAAAGCAATCGGTCGGTTAATTGGAGGATTATGTATTACAGCTGTGCATATTATCTTACATTATTTTTTTAGTTCACAGTTTTCTCTCACTCAGTGTGTTATTGCTTGTGGAATGGAAACTCATCATTTGTCTTTCTCAGTTTGTTAGCTGCAGTCACAGTGCCACACTGCTGAGATAAACAAGCAGTCGCTGAGGTCGAGGATGATACGATGGCAGATAATCACATAAACTTAGCAGGATACAGATACAGGAAGTGTGCACATGAGCGTTTATTTTCTTTTGTCCTCAGAAAACCTTTGTGTTTCAGCCAAGTTCACTGTGAGTCAGCAGTGAACAGCAGGTTTCTGAAGTAATTCCCAGATTTTCTGGTGCATGCAGTGTTTCATAGTCTTAGGAGATGTATTCATTGGCATGTGTAAACACTGATTTTTAAACCATTGGAGGCTAAAATACTGAAAATAAGTGGCCAATTTGATCTAATGCTAACTTTTTTAATAAGACCGCCACAATATTTGTATAATCATTTGTCAAATTCATCTTATGAATAATACACATATATTCCACCATGTTTTATATAACTAATAGAGTCTCTGTGCAAAGTGCACGCTTATATATGGCACCAGATAGAAATGGCAACATTTATTATTGCTGCTTTATCTCCCCTCAGTGGTCCGCTGTGGTTCATCACGGCGTCCCCATTAGGAGATAGAAGGTGAGAGCTACTATGAGCAGTAAGCAAAGGGGAGAGTTGAAGGTCTGATAAGCTGTGCAAGGCATGAAGACGTCCTCATACTTATAGATGCTGATCATGTGGTCGCTGACAGGAGGACTGTCAATGTCATGCCTTGTGATGGAACCTGTTAGTAAACAACAATCAGTTTGTCAAAAAAGACGAAAAGCAAGGCAGTGTGCTGTTTGTCTTTGTGTTGAAGCTTACATACTCACCTTGAATTGCAGGCCCCCATGCAAACAGGTAATACCATGACAAGTGTAGGTCCACCAGAGTTTCCTCTCTGGGGACATATAATGGCCTCTTGAAACGACAAGTGACCCGGTTGTTTTCAAAAATTCCTTCTTCATCTCTGGCTGGGTTCCTCTTGATCTCCTTGGCCCACTGGCCAACATTGTAGAAGTGATGAATTCTCACACGCCCGTTGTCATCATGCACACATCCCATAACATCATCTCCTCCCTAAAGCAGCAAGGATGATTTAATAATTAGCTTACTTTAAAAATTACACTGATACATCAGATGTAATACATGAATATAGTGATCAGAAGTTCATGTGGATACCCAAACATTTTGCACAATACACTATCACATAGCAAGACAAAAGATGAGGGAAAAAAATATAAATTAACTAGAAAATACCCCCATAAAGTCTGTTTTTGAGTCTGTTTTGTTTTATATTTCTGACCAGTGGTGACATAAAAAACAGTTTATCTCAACCAAATTTCCCTTTAATATGACACTAAATCCTTAACGTCACAGTTATAAAATGCACACGGTCGTCCATGATTACTGTTTAACTGTAACTGCACATTTATTCAATAGATCTAAAATCTGACATCCCTCTAAATTGGTTTTAACTTAGCAAAGTGATACAGGTAAGCTTTTTGTCAGGTTGTGAAGGTGGATGGGTTTGTGGTGTCTTGAATATACTGTGGGAGAGCCTTCCAAAGGGCTGGGGAGACAGAAAAAGCACCATCCATCCAGGTTTGGTGCTTAGTCAGACTGACAGGAAGTTGGTTGTGAGCCAGGGAGGTTTCTGCAGAACGGGGATCTGGTCTTTGGAATGGGTGTGAAGGTGAGAAGCAGTTTTTAATGTACTAAAGTTAATCAAGGAGATTGGTATTACTGTCATGGAGGATGGTACTGTAGTAAAAGGGGATGTTATGAAGATGTAAATGAGGGTTTCAGATGGGAAAAGAAGGTTAATGATGGAGGAAGCTAGTTTGAGAGAATAAAGGACAGTTGAGGAGGTAAGGGGGGAGAAATTCTAGTGAAAAGTGTAGAGATGGAGGGGAGTCAGTGTTTAACAATGGTATGGATGGCAAAGAGTGCAGATGGAGGATTTCATTGTGGTTAAGTCTGGAAGCCTCATATAGGTCATTAGGTTTCATCATTTAGTCAGTGCCATTTTTAAAAGCACCAATGAGTTAAATTAATTTGGAGCAATACAATAAAGAAACACATTAATTGGACAATCATAGAAGAATTACAGAAATATGTGTTGTCTCCTACACGCCACAGATCTGTCCTACATGTGTCACCAAGGAAGAGAAGGTGAAAAATACTGACCATTTTCTTGTCGGAGGAGAAACCAACAGCCACCCAGCCATCTGTGTCAGCACTTAACTCAAACTCCACATCTGTCCCGATGCGACGATAACTCAGAAAGTACTCACATGTCTCTGCATCACACCCTGGTTTTCCATACCTGAACAATGCACACACATCAGCCTATAAGTGACTACAGACACATGCTGTAGATCTGGATAGAAAACGTGTTCCTAACTTTATATTAGCGCCTGTTAAATCAGGTTGAATAAATTTAACCCAGTTTTGAGGAACAAAAATAAGTATGAAGAGAACTCCTGAGTTTAGCTGCAGCTCTTTGTGGCCAGCATGGAGGATAATGTAGTAAAACATGACTTCTGTTTTTAGAAAGATTTAGGGGGGGCATTGGAGTGTTTCGAACCTGATGCAGCCTTTGGTCACCCCGCAGTCGCTGACTTTGATCTTGGCAAAAGGATCAACTGGTGGGGCAGTGGGGAATGGATAACCTGCAAGAGGCAAAATTAGTTATTCTGTTGGTTTCACACAAAACAGCTGATGCCTTTGTTCAGTCAAGGGGGCCAACTGAGGAGAAGCCATCTGTCCTGTGTGTGTATGTGTGTGAGAGAGGAAGAAGAGATGGGCAGCTACCAGCAGGTAGCTGGCCTGGGTCCTGAAAGAAACAGAATGGATGTTGCATCGTTGCAACAGCTTACAGTGTGCAAACTCTTCTCTGTTGATCTTAATACCTGGGTGTTGTTTATCTTTATGTAAAATAAATTTAAACAAACTCCACTTGTCCTGGATCTCCTGAGAAGTCATCCACAGACTTACCATCATCAGACAGATATCTGGATTCAAGGAACTCTGAGGCGAAGGTGCTGTAGGAGTCTTTGTGATGCTCCTGATGGCCCGGCTCTCCGTGCTCTCCATGGCCGGTCCGTAGCGCTCCCTCATCGGTGGGGCTCGACGCGACTCTCCACCATCCAGTTTGAATGAGCAACACCGTCAGCTGCGCGAGTCTCCGCGCACAAATCATGGCAAATAATGAAGCGAGCAGATGTGAAAACGACTACAGATAACTAGATTGGCACTTGACCCTCATTACTGCTTGAATTTCTGGTTCTTCGCAAGTATCCATTGCAGATTCACGAAATCCTCCTCACCCCCGCATCCGTTTGTGTGCTCACAGGGATGTGAAGGGATGCACAGAGCGACGACGAGGCTAATCCGGCTCTAAATTAACTAGATTTGTTATTTGAACATCTAATATTGACGCACATCCACAATCCTCCGCAAAACGTGAAATTGGAAGGCCTCTGGATGCAGTTATTTTCTACAGATTTCCATATTGGATGAATGGTTTCGTCCAGGATCAGTCAATCACAGCACCATCCAATCAGCATGCGCAACGTGCTGTCAGCAAAACCGATCAATTGGAGACTTGTTTTCATCAGTTATCCTACAAATGTAACTTAGACCGTAGTAATATGAAAAGAAGACTAGGCCTATGTTTATCTTTACATTGGGGTTGATTTTTAACCCCTTATGACCTGATGTCGCATATTTGATACATACTGTTTCTGAGACATGTTGCATCACTTTATGGCAGAAACTTCACTC
>JBAMIG010000006.1:12583541-12631259 GCA_037177335.1 Kiunga ballochi | reverse complement strand
TTATTGAAGATCATGTGAAGCTTTCAGGACAAAGATCATTTCTTCTGTCCACACTTGACACAAGAGCAGTTAAGCATAATGATAAAAAACATGCTAGAATATCAATACAAAGTTGCATCATTTTGATATAAGCACCAACGGAATTAGAAACATATTCACCACTCAGTTCCCCATTATGTCTTTCTGCATGTATGCTCCCAGTCCTATCTCTCACTTGATGGTGGTCCCAGGTCTATAGAGAAACACTGGTGTGAAAAGCAGATGAGTCAAAATATGTATGTGCACATAGAAGAATGTGTGACCTTTAACCTTTCTGCTCTTCACACAGCTTCTCCGTGTAGACACAAATCAACCTGATCAATCGCCTCTCTTGGTCTCGATCCACCCAATTATCCTGTGTTTATCCTCTTATTATTTCCACCAGCCCTCTCTCTCTCTTTGCACCAATTACCATTCCGTGTAGGGGGCAATGCTAGTCGGGTAATGAGGGACTCTGGGCGTACCAATCTTAGCTTAATAGCCTTAAAGGGCCACTCATTATCACAAACACTTACTCTGTCTCTCTCTCTCACACACACACACACACACTCACACACACACACACACACCCACACACATACACACACACACACACACACATCTGTCCCCATACATCATGCCACAGAGGGAGAAAGATGGAGTGAGAGAAAGAGAGAATGATTGAGGGATGTGATAGAAACAGTGGGAGAGTAAGGAAGAATAGGAGGAGAGAAGAAGCTGATGTGTGTGCATGAAGCCGGGGTGGGGGTGGGGGTTGTCTGGTAAATGTCAGTGGTGTGTCTCCTGGGCCTGAGAGACGAGTTAGTGACAGCAGGACAATGGCTGCTGGATCCATTGAGAAACACAGCTGTGAGTACATGCTTGAATCTGTCATCCGCTTAGCCATCAAGCAGCACATGTAAAAACACAGTTTAACACATAAGCAACGCACACGCGTGGAAAAACGTATGGCTGTTCCCTCGTGCTATGCAAATACACGAGGTAAGCTCAGGATGTTCTGGGGAATCAGTGGCAATGTGGATGGCTCAGTCAGAACTGTCAGTCAATAAGAGCTCCTGTAGACTGAGAACTGGCCAAATGAGCTCTTGCTCCGACACGTCTTCTTTTCCCTCTGTCAACCTACTGCACAAATCAATGGACCAAAGCAAAACTAGAGAATCTCATCTGACTTATGTTTGTATTGCCTAAGGCTGAAATCATGTGAAGCATATTCTACAAAGACAAGCAGCAGAGAGGAATAGGAGTTTATCCTTCAGTCTTCCCAGTTAGGTCTTTCCCTCTCATGTTATCATTTATAGAAATAAGCATCTAATTTCACCTGAATTATTCTCAGAAACAGTAGAAGTTAAGTGCATAAACTACACATAAAACTGTTCAAATATTATAACACTGCAAATCATCTTTTAAAGTTAAACTTGAGAGGATTGGAAGAAACTCACTAATGTATCTGTGAAACATTTTTTGGACAAAAAAATCTACGAAAGCTAGAAAAAGAGGCAGGGCCATAAGCCTTCAGAGTACATTTAAACCAACATCTGTAATGGTTTTTAAAGCAATAACCAAAAAAACTTAAGGTACCACATGAAAACATTTGTGAAAGACCAGAATTCAGATTCTATCCACGTCTTAGGTGAGTGTTAAAGTTTGCAACCACGTTGTCTCTGATTGGTCCAGACAAATAAGCTTGGCCGAGCACATTTATTACACATTTAACTGTGTGAAGAAATTGCAGAGAAACCCATCTTGTGAAAAAGAAATGGCTTGTTGAGAAATTTTTCTTTCCAAGCAGGTTCAGAATTGCTTAGTGCAAAAGAAGACATCCTATTCAAGCTTCACTTAAACCAAAAATTCTTATATGCAAGTCCTTCATTGCTAGCTTCACTGTGCATGCATCACTTGACACCAAGGATTGTTTGCCTGATCCCAACTAGAACATTTGAATGTCTAGTTTCTTCTGTAGATCAGTGTGCATGCATTCATTGGCAGTATCTTCTATACAGATTTAAATATCCTATTGCAGTTAAACACCTGACCACCATAACTTTATCAATTTCTATCAATTGCACTTGTAACGTCTTTGTATTAAAAGATGAACCAGCATTTTGTTTTTACTTTGGTCTTTCCCTGGGATTAGTTAACATCTATCTCGATTCCTCTACTCTCTTTTTGGTGGCTCATACTTTGCTTTGCAGAGGGAAAACGACAGATTTTAGCTTCTAAATTTAACATCTTTTTCTGACAGAAGTGAGATCGCTTATCGACTTAACCCTACTTACAACAGCAAGATATTACCTCTGCCTCTAACTCTCTCTCTCACACACACACACACAAACAGTCATCAACCAGGTCTGATCTAGCTGCGGGCCTCTCCAACCACAGGCATTCATTTAGGAGTTGTCAGAAATCACTTTACTCACAGTAAGCCCTATTGGCATGTTCTTCAGCCTGCAGCGCAAATGCACCCCTCCACCTTTGCATGGATCTCTACCAGTGAATGGTGACTGCCTATCCAGGGTAATCCTCTGTAACTGTGGGGATATGAGCAAATACCCCATTTTTGTTTTATTTACATACATAGTTTGGTTAGGGCTGTTTGCCTGTTGAGGTCTCTGTGTGCACCGATGGCTGAGGGGATCCATGGTGCAGATGAAATGTTTGCTTTAGCAATAAGGAGGCCCAGATGAGGCATTGAATACTGCTCATTAAACACACCACACTCATACACACACACATTCATAGTCACACACTGGCACAGCCGACAAACAGAAAATGTATTGCAGCATTGCTGCAGTCACTCAGACATTAGTACCCTCCTGTGTGAGTGACTCTCAAAGCTTGTATTGACAGCTGACTTAAAACACTTGCTGTCAGTGGAGTTATCCATTATCTGTGACGCGGATCTCTCCACATAGACGTACCGACCCGGCACGGCCTTAAGCAGTGATTATGGTGTTGGGGAATGGGAGCTGGGGGCTGTACTGTCATTAGTCTGGTTAATCAGAGACTTGCTCCAGGTTAAGCTTCGCTGCCTCAAGAGAGATGCTGATGAGCTGAGAGCCGTGCCCAGCCTACAGTTCTTAGGTCTGGGCTCCAGCGGCTCTTCTGGCCCCTGCCTGCTTCAGTCAGTAATCTATAACTCTCCCCAGGAGCAAAGCGAGAAGGCTCAGCCTCCTGCACAACACTGACACACGATGCATGATAATGAGACACACAGAGGATGATACGCTGTCACACACACCTGTTCACTCACACACACACTTACTACTGATGCAGTGTTAAGGATCCTTTCTGACTTTTTGAGTTGTTCTGCTTGGCTTCTCGGGAGCAGGATCTTCTGCTCACTAACATTTCAAAACCCAATAAACTAACGTCGACCTTGTCTCATGAACTGATATAATTCAACATCTAAATGCTTAACTACTCCTGCCGTGGAGAGCCGTAATAACCAACTCAGCAGAACAGGTACATAATGACCACACGGCCTGTTGGGTTTTCATACAGGAACAGCCCAAGTTCTCTCACACACATAAACAAATTCTCTTGGGGACTAAGAAAAGCTCTGGGGAGGTGTGTGTGAGCCTGGCCTGCCTTCGCTATCCCAGCGTCCCCTGTGAGCTCATTAACCCCAATCATAACCACTTCCCTATGTCTGCTTTACACACTCCATCCATCGACACCTACCCACACAAATTGCACTCTCCATCAGAATCGGGCAGACAGAGTGTGTGCAACCATGGTGTATGTGTATGTGTGTTTAAAGGACAATGAAGGTCGTAGAGCCCAGTGAGCCTCCAGCTTTTCCCAGTAGACTCTGCAAGCCCAAAAAGAGCAGAGGGAGGCAAGCGGTGAGGAGATGAGCAGGGGTGAAAAGTGGGGAGAAGGAGGTTAAGAAGTGTGTTTTCAGTTGATGAAGGCCACAACCAGGGCTCACTTCAAGGCTCCTATTCTGCTCTTTTGTGCTGTGTGACCCAGATGGGTGGTGAGGGAGACAATGACAAAGGAGGGGGAGGCAGAGAGAGATAAAGATAGAGGGCTTTTCATTTAAAAAAAAGAGTGTATGGAGACGTAGGGAAGACCCCAGAGAACCACAGAATGGGATGAAACAACAAAGAACTCTATCATCAGTTTACTGAATAGATCTGTCCGTCTATGCTTTTTTTTTTTTACACCCGCTGTTGTTTTGTTTGTTTTTTCACCATCTCTTCTGCTCTTAATCAGCCTCTCATTGTGCCATTAGCTGATCCTGTAATCTTAATCAGGGGCTTGGCACAGACACCATCGCTATCCGCTGCCCTTCTGACACGCGCATAAACACTAAATAAACACATTTTAATGCGACACCAATCATGTCATCGACTCAATGAGCCCTCCCCTCCCTTTTGTAGCCCACAACTCAAACACAACACATGGGAGGCTCAATCCGCCCGTCCATCAGGGAAGCGATGCACTGCCAGTCTGAAAATGTGTGTGTGTGTTTGTGGCTTTCCCAAGGGGAAGGAAAATTATTTTAACTCAGTAACCTGAATCACCTCCTATCCCACATGCTGCATAAATACCGTATACACATTGTGTGTCTCTCTCTCTCTTATATGCATGTCAGTGAGAGTGTATTGATAATGGCCATTAGCATATTTATGATCATTGCCAGCCTCTTATTGTTTGCTCACTCCATTAATCTTCATCTGCTGCCTGCCAAATGACAGCTCAATCTAACAGGCCATCACTGGGCACGGGGCACACACACACACTTATACACACACACATTGAGAAAGCAGAGTAGTACACAAAGCATCAACAATCGAGGGGCATTGTCTCACACACCTGCAGACACAAACACACATCCAGGTATACAGCGTGATTGACATTCACCTCGGTGGGTGTAATCACAGGAGGTTATCCTCCACAGCTGCATGGGGCTCTGCTTTGCTTCTCCTGAGCAGAACCAAGGCATCACACCTGCAGGCTGAGAGCTCCTATTGGACCATAGGTGAATGATGGCACCCTTTGATTAGGGTGCACCACGCAGAGCTTTCTATCTGCATCTGCCTGAACACACTGGTTTGAAAATCCCAGTCCTCCACCAGTCGTTAGGTCATTATTATGTGGTCAGACTTAATCTAGTCAACATCAGAGCAAAAACTAACATCCCTGAAGGTAAAACAAATAAAGTGCTTCTGCATGCAGGTCTGGGTGCAAACTGTTCCTGGTTGTGTGTGTTTGTTAAATGTGATGATGAATGAGTGCTTGTATGATGTGAACTCAAACGGTAATGTTTTTTTTTAAAGCTGGTATGGATGATTTGCTCAGAGCTGATTACTGGATGAATGAAAGCTGGATGTGAGCCAAGTTCAATGGGAGGTCTGCTCTCCTGTTGCCTCTTCCTCTCCCACCTCCTCCCTCTTCTCCTCCTGCATCGCGTGGCTGATCCAGGAAGAGCCACCTGGGAGCCAGGATATCTGTGTTTGTGTATATTGACACACATGGATTTAACATCAAAGATTAAAAAAACAAATAGTTAATAATCTAATTTATAAGTGTTATTAGTGTAATTTATAGGTAAGATTTATGACTCTTTGTGTTAAAAGAAACTTGCTTGCTTTCTTTCTGAGAGAAAATACATACCACTGACATAAAGACATAAAGGGAATATGCAAACCGAGGCTTGAACCGGCAACCTTCTTGCTGTGAGGCTGCAGTGCTAACCACCGTAACACCATCAAGTATGATTTCATGGTAAATAATACATATGAAGTTTTTGATGAGGCGAAAATAATACATCCTTTTTGTTGATGTTTGGGATTTATCGGTATGGACAGAACAGGAATAAGTACATCAGAGACTCTGCTCATGTTAGATGTTCTGGAGACAGAACTGGTGGTTAATATGCACTTATTTGCTTTTGTATAAACTTGCTGTTAATTAGATTATGTCAAATGTTTCATATCTATTCATTTTTCTTTAAGTGAAAAGATGTTTCAAGCACATTATACAGGTCTGAACAAACCATAAGACTTCCCTTCCCGTGGTCATAAAGCTGTTTTAATGAAATCTATCTATAATATTTCACTATCAGAAATTATAGAAGTTTTATTGTGATTCCCCACATAGAGAGAAGTTTTATGGAATGTCAATAAATCATCCATTTCCGCTGCTAAAACTGTTCAGCCAGTGTCTGAGTGCAAGAGTTGTGCTGTGTTAACATTTATAGCATGTAAGCTCATATATTTCTGTAGTTTATGGAGGCAGTAAAGTATGAAATACATAATTTGCTAACATGAACCGTGTAAAACTGCTCTTAAAGACGAGCTGTGAATACAAATGCAGGCTTCCTGTCATTTAGGCATATTTGACCCTTTATGACAATGAAAGCTCCCTGTCTCTCACTGCATTTCTCTAACAGTAATAATCCTCCAGTTACTGGTGCAAAATGCTAAATAATTTGGAGCAAAAAAAAGGAGGGCTGTGCAGTAATACAGCTCTACATGAGCATGAGATTTTATATTTTATCAGAGCTTTCTTCTCAATTGATGCAACAACCATTTTTATAAGTACTGAGTGACAAAAACAGGTAAGATCATTCATTGTACATTTGTGGGACCCCAAAATATACCAAATTCACCCTGCACATCTGAGGAGCTACTCTCTTTTTACTGTACATCGTACAGGTATGTGCACTGACATGTGTACACCTCTTAAATATTTCAGACCATGCATGAACTTGTTCTTAGAGGAGTTTGAGGCTGATCTGGTAAGACTGAAATATATGTATGAGACATAAAGAAAAATAAAAAAAAATGGTTTATTAGAGGTTATCTTCAATGTGACAGATTTTATAATACTTCGTTAGCAGATCTACTCTTTACAGCTACTTAAAAAAAATCTCTGTTAATTTTACACTTAGAAAATAACTTTTTTTTATCGTTACCTTTAATGTCGCATCTCTGTAGCTACCAAACAATATACAGGAGTTTTTATAGATATAACTCTCAAGTAAGAAGACAAAAATAAGGCTCTTTGCTACATTTGTATTCAGATTACACTGGTTTAGTTTGCTCGTGTTTGTATATAAAATGCTTTCCTTTGTCTATAAACCTGGTTAGTGTGCAGGCTAATGTATTAACGCTAACTGAATTTCTCTCATCATCAGCTTCATTTAGTCTATGATTAACTCCCGATCACAAGAAAATGATTAAAAGTCAAACTAAATATATTCCACACATGTTTAATGCTCTTCTAACAAGGAAACTAGCTCCAAAACTGCCAACAAAATAGATATACACTCATAACGCACACACACTTTTACATACATCTCTCCTTTCTTTGCCTGAAAACATACACTTAAACACTTCACGGCAATCTCCCCCACACCCTGGTGCCGGCTAGGTGGAATTAGAAAACCAACCCCGCGGTCTCATTAATTAATTAAACACCATGTGCCAGTGGCACCTGGGTACCGGTTATCGCTGTCACTCAGACGCACCATGATCTCAATAACCACCTAACCACAGGGCAGATAGAGCGGGGGAGGTGTTGGAGGAGGGCATGAGGGGACATTTTATAACTTTAAGGGAAAGACAGGAGAGAGGAAACCAGGATGAGGCCGGATAAGGACCTGAGACATCATCTTTCTGTGCAATAAGTGGGACACACCGAGTCTGATGAGTGTTTATTGCTGCTATTGTTTATGTTTGGGCATCTACCCCTCCCTTGCAGGTTCCTTGAGACCTTTTTATCATAAGGCCTAGTGGGGCCTCTAAATCACTGCTGCACCACCCTCCTAATCATCTGTTCTTAATGTCTCTACATGAGCAAACACCTCTGCAACACAAACAAAAACATACAAGCACATCTGCCTCCATTGTTGGTGGATAAGCATTTAGTATTCTCAACACTGTCAGTGTTTCATCTGCTTCACTGTCATTACTATGACTTATTATTCATTTGTATTGTTGCTTATTTTAATGAGTAAAGCCTAAATAACTAAGTTCTGTTTAAAATGACATACAATTGACATATGTATATATATATATATATATATATATTAAAATGACATAACATTATGCCTTCATGCCTTAAAATTGCCTCATTTGATATGTCCTGGTCTATCAATATGCAAATTATCCCCATCTCACCCCACACCGCTTGCCTGCAGCTCGTCAAGAAGGGTCCAACTGCAGACCACTCTCCTGAGGCTCCCGTTTCTGTGAGCCAGAGATTTTAGTATAAAACTTTGGTTCAGTTGTGAAACTTTTTATCAAAATCTGTTTCCAAACAAGCAGAAAAAATGGATCCAGCCATCGAGTGTGTGATGTAAAGGTTTCTTCTGTCAGCTCCAATACAGCTTAAACTAAGGGAATTTTACTGTTGCACTTTGCTGTGAATGAGACAAAACCCTGCACAACTGGTGCCGTACCAGTCAAACTACCCATTAATCCCATTGTTCTACAAATGTCAGTTTGTAGAACAATGTTAGTTAAATAAGTCTTTGCTTAAAAGAGCCCAGAGAGAAATCCTGTCGAAGGGATTGGTGTTTAAAAAGTAACAAGATACTTTCATTATAATGTTACAATGAAGGAGAGCCATCACCAGCTAAACCTGAACTGGTTCCACGGTTAGTTGATGAGGTTAAACCAGCCATTCAGGCAAATTAACACTAGAAATGGTTAATTTGCACCAACATTAACTTTATAAAACAACTTTATTCAAAATTCATTTAGCTTCTTCTCTTTCTTGACCTTTTTCTCATAAAATAATCATATGAACCGTAAATGTAAAGACTCACACAAGCTTAAAATAAATGTTTTTTTTAAAAGTCAGTAATTGGATTAGTGCTTCAGATGTGTTACATATAAAGTTCTACTATATGGCCATAATAATGAGCCAAAAACTCCCAAAGAGGGTTCACCACCTTGTGAGTTTACAGCTCATCGTCATCATCATCATGTTGTTTGTTTAGATTTTCTATTTATTTGATTATCATTCAGACTGGATCAATTCAACCACACAGAAATCAAATGTCAAATATTAGGTGAAAAAATATATATTTTAAATCAACTTAAAGATATCAGGTATACACACATGGTTTGATTTGAGGTAAATGATAACATTGCACATGCCAGACCTCACTATCAATTTTAAATTAAATCATGGGAACAGGCACTAATTAGACCTATAGGGACAAATAATTTGCAGATCTGAAAAACAGGTGACACAAGCAATAGGTTTCTTTGCTTTCAGCCTTTGAAATTGACTCGGAAGACGCATCAGAATCAATATTAGATGCAGGGATTGAAAACTCAATGCAGGTTAGGCACACAACATTAACAAACATAAACAATAAATGACAGACATGGTTTGGACTGAGAATTTGAAGAAATAACAGTAACTATTAGTATCATTAACAGGTTACATATCAGGCTCGCTATCATGTTAAAACAGTCAAAGCCATCTGGAACTAAGGAGGGTGTTTTGTCGCAGCACCCTAACAAATGGTAAACGTAATTTAGCTCAGTTCAACCTGCTGTTACTGAAACAATTGGGACAACTTTGACACCTTCAAATAATAATTAGAAAAATGGACAACATCATTCTGGCAAAACTCTTTTAAACAGGAGATGATGCAGTATAAACAGGAACAGCTTTGCTGTATATGTAATCAGACATTGATCTTTGATCCAACACGTTCTTCTCTTTTTCTAAACAAAGTTTTTCCCAGGTTTCAACAGAAACATATCTTATGTTTTTACCCACTGAGCCCACTATAGATCAGCAGCAGAGAGCAAAGACCTAATTAAGTTCATAAACCCGGGATTAAGCCTCTCTTTGGAGTTAATGTTAGATAGTAATGGCTTCCATAACCAGGCAGGAAGCCGAGAGATTTTCCATGATGCATTTCAACTCGGTTTTCTTTCAAATATTTTTTGGTCCCTCAAAGTACTACACATGCTTTGGTAAATATTTTGTCCTCATTTTAGAATGAAACATGTATCGCAGCTTACTGAAGGGAGGATTCCCAAATCCAAGCATGGACCGTTGTCCTGGGACGGCCAGAATCAGTTCGCAGTGCGTTACTGAGATCAAAGTGCCTGCAGGGACTCGCTTCAGGGTCAACAACAACAAACACGACCTGGTTCCATCTCCACAGGAAATGGCGAGGCATCGCTGTGAGACTCCCCTGCATCGTGAGTTCAAAGGCAACCTGGTGCATTTTCACAGCATTTTGCCACCTTTCTAAGATGCAGTCACACAAGGTAAGAGACGGTGATATAATTGGTGTGTGTGAGCCATTAACCAGGTTTAGCAGATTGTGATATTTCTGATGTAAATTAACAGGCAACTATTTTATCATTTTATTGTTTTTAGGTCAGTTTCAAACAAAAAAAGCTTAATATTTTTTAAATCTGACTCTCAATACGGGCTTGCATAATGGCTTTAACAAGGCAGCAGTAAATATAAATATTAAGTGTTTTCCCATCTTATTATTGTAAAATATAATTAAAAAATAATAATAAAGAAGGAATCCTTATGGATACAACACAGACTGGAAACTGTAGTACTAAGCTCTACAGTGTCCCTTTCTTTATTGAGCAAATGAAACTATTTCACTGCTTTTTATCTTAAAATGTTTTATTTGGCACCTCAATGTGCCATAAGATCCATTCACTGCATGAACAATGCTTCTGTTTCTTCTTGCTCACCCACAAAATCCTTAGCCCTCTATTAAAGGCCAAAATAAGACTCACTAACAAAGTAAGAGTCAGGAAACTATGTGTCCTCTTGTTTATTAAGACTTCAAGAATGTCAATAAGAGCATTTCTATACAGTAGGAAAGCCAGTGTGCAGACACAATGACCTTCCGCTATTCTCCTTGTTGATAATGACCCAGACACACTGCCCATCAGCCAGACCTCTAATAAAGCCAAACACACTCTATCATCTAATAATAACCTCCCTGCAGCTGAAGGAGTCATGGAGAGGCCAGTGTCTTCTGAAAACAAGAGGAGGAACAAAGCTCTGGGTGGACAGGAAGCATCGGAAAGCATCCTATTTATCGATCGCGCACTGTGCACTGCCCGATGGCACATGGTGAAAACAACATTCTTGTTCTTCATCCCCAAAACACACAGAAACAAAGAGTACTGTAAAAAAAGAAAACACATCACGTTTCCCTCTAACAATCAGTCCTTTTTGGAGATTCATTTCTGAGGCTGTTGCTGTGTTGTATACACACTCACATACACACTTGCAAGGATGGTATTTTTCCAAAGATAGGATGGCTAAACTCATTTCTCATTTCTTAATTGGTATAGAAATTCCACCTATTTTCTACCCTCTCAGCAACCCCTCCAGGGGAATGCTGATTAATTGTCCGCAAAGTTCTCCAAATACCACCCCCACCTCCTAACAGATGTACCCATACATCCTTGGTTAGGAGACAAAAACTTCAGCCGTCTGTAAAGCCTGGTTTTAACTTTCATAAGCCCACTGGTTTACTCCGGATTTACCCCTAGCTTCTTATCACTGGCTCAGACTGAGAATGCACCCATACAGTTGGTCCGAGAAGGCCTGAACAGAGAACTTATCTTGTACCCTCCTTTTCCCAGCTTCCCCCATGTCCCTGCGGAGTTGTGGCTCCTTGACGAACCTCTCCATGGCCTTAGCAAAAGCCTCAGCCGTAGGCTCACACAGAAAGCCAGTCTCCCCATCAGCCACGCTCTCCAGAGGTCCCCCAGAGTTCACAGCGATAACAGGGCAGCAGCAGTACATGGCCTCCACAGGAACAATGCCGAAATGTTCTCTGCTGGGGGTGTATAGAACCGCGGAGCTGCCCCGTAGCAGCGCCACCTTCAGGGAATCAGAGGGGGACCGCAGAAAAGTGACACAGTCCTCTAAATGGAGCTGCTCTGCCAAGTCTTTCAGTTCAGTGTAGTGTTGAACGTTCTCAGTTACACGCTCGTCGTAGCCCCCAGCGATCACCAGGTGAATGCCTGCTCTTTGACCTGGGGCAAGACTGCACCTTAGAACTGCCAGGGCCTCCAAAGCCAGACCCAAATTCTTCTTTCTCTCATATCGGTTCAGAGACAGAAACAGGCAGGATGTTTCCTCAGGGAGCAGACCTTCCAGGCCTCTTGTTGCAGTGGATGACTGGTCAAAGGTATGTGTGTTAAGGGAGGGATAGAGGACATCCGTCTGGACTCTGCTTAGACTAAGAAAGGTTTCCCTGAAGATGCCTGCGGTAAATTGGCTGTTTACCAGAATCTAAGAAGAAGTACAGAGAGATTATTTCATACAGAAATCACATTTATCAGAAGTGCATTAATTCCCTTTGAGCTGGACAGCAGCCTGAGGTCTGTCATTATTCTGAAGTCTGGACTAAAATCAAAATGTCAGTCCATTTCTTTCAGGACCCTGAGCTTTTACAGCTCTTTGACTGCATAGTTCATGCTGTGCTGCATTTCAAATGATCACTATGTTTTATTCAGGCTGCTTTAACGCAAGAGAAAGCATTTTGTTTTTTAAACTTATGTTTTTACAGAAAGAGAGTTATATAGAATAATCTACAAATTAGGAAAAGCCTAAATTAAAGATTTGTTAGATTTATAAACATGCTTTGGTGATATTTTTGCTTTTAGCATCCATCTTAAATGATACAAAACAAAAATATTTATTTAACAAATGTTTAATGTTTCATTTGCAAACTCTGACTTTTTTCATAGGCATTACAAAATTCATAACTGAAACGTTCGTCTTCATTTTTGCTACCACTCATAGTTTATATTTTCCAACCACGTAACCTTGCAGGGAGATCAGGCTGAGCTTGTACCAAACATCTGTGCTCTGATGCAGCAAACCATCATTATTCTTTTGCAGAAACATGGTTTCAGTCATCTCTGACAGCTGCAGTTCTCCAGGCACTGCTTTCATCCTTTTTTGGGTACATGTCTCAAATTTGGGTACACCGTTTAGCATTTCTGATTCTTTTTCTAAATTACATTTTAGAATTAAATAAATAAATATGCATGGCTTTTTGTTGGAAATGGTCCATACTTAAACACACTAGGGTGTTTTATGTTGTTATTATTAAAGTCTTAAAATTATTTAAAACAGCATAATCAGACCAAGGAAAATGAATGACCCTTCCGTCCACCTTCAGTCTTACATACCATGTCAGCCATGCCAGTTGTGCGTTCCTCCAGCCAGTCAATGGGAGCTCTGTAAAGCTTCTTTAAGGTAGACTTTCTCTGGGTCAGCAGTTGGTCTGGGAAGTGACAGTAGAACAGAACCTTTTTCCTGTGACGGGACAGTCGCAGCACTGGTATACATGCTGACACCTGTTTTCAAAATAAAACAAATATTTTCATATTCTCAGTGTAACAATGAAAAATAATAAGAGTTGGTGCTTGTTATAAAGTGATGGCTTAGAAGGACCCAGCTGATCCCAGCTCACCTGATCGCAGAAGATGACATCGTACTCCAACCCGCTAAGGAAGACCAGGTAAAATGCCACATAGATCATTCTTAGATATGCACACAGGGCATGAAGATAGCCACACAGACTGGTGGGTAGCCAGTCACCCACACATACCTTTAAGAACAAAAAATGTAAGTGTGGAGGGGTGGTTTTGAAATAATGATCATGCAAATTGATATATTAGTATAGCATCTTGGACAGAAAATTGGTCAAATTTAAAATAACAAACCACTGGCAGGTCTGGGTCAAGAGTTTCAGAGAAGCAGTGTGTTGGGTCGTAATGCGCAGTCCAAATCTGAACCCTACAACCCTGAGTCTTCAATGCAACAGCAGCATCAATCACCAGCCGTTCTGCTCCCCCAATACCAAGGTCAGGATGGAGAAACACCACCCGTGCCATTCTGCACAAAGGACTAAATACAACAATTCACTGTTGAGATTATCTTTAAAGAAAATAACAGTAGTTAATGTCCTAAATTCAACTAAAAAGACAAGAAAGTCGACCAAGTGTTCAGATATGCCAATGAACGATGCAAATGACTGAAAAGGCAAAGCATTATTGAATAAAAAACGAGAATATTCTTTGTTTTGTGCCTTTGAAGCAGTAAAAAAAAACAACAACAACTTAATGGTAACTGAAACAACAATAAAGCTACCAGACTCCAGAAGAGTCTTAGAAGCCATAAAAACTATTCAGAACTGAATTGCAGACGAAATATGTTTTCTACAAAAATAACAAAAAATATTTATGCACAGCTAAAATGATGCATTAGGACTAATGGCTATTTGTTTTAGCAGCGTATGATATGACATAGGAGTTTATGAAGCTCAAAATGTTTTTCACAGCTGTATCGGTTATTTTTGTAACTCGACATCACTACATTTAATTTAAGGTGTAAAACAGTTGTATTTACCTTTGCAGCTCTTCGCGTTTCTAAGTTTTGGAACCTGTATTTAAACTGGTCTCTTCTCCGTCAAGAAACGCTGATGGTCCGATACCATTTTGGCTCATTCAAAGCATGATTAAAAAGCCAAAAGTAACTCCTGCTTGAACCACAATGGCGCCAGTTTCATACGCTGTGACATTCGCTTCCTGTGAGACACGTCTCTTTCAGGGTAAAAGTATTCCATATTTTTGCCTTTGTGCAAATGTGCTGATCAAAATAGCAAGATAATAAAAAAGTAGGTACATAAAATATTTTAAATAGGAAGACTGTGTATGCTGAAAATGAACGCTTTATACGTCACGTTTGTGTGTAGGTTTTGTATTTAATGCATGTGGCAAATTAGGCATCTGCTTGGACTCCTAAAGTGGTCTTGAATTTGGCAGTCGTGTCCTTTTTAGACGAACGTCAGCTTTGAGAAAGCTCTTCTGAAATTTTGAGCAATTGACAAAGTGGTTGTCTGTTTTCAGTTCGCGTGGACATCAACTTGAAGAGAGGCTTTGGGCTTCAACCGGCATCGGGATAAATAAAATAAAATGGTAATTTTCTTAACTCTATCTACCAGATCTGTTTAAGCTAACCTGCTTCCTCACATTCATTTAGACCATCAACGTCGTTTGTTAGCTAATTTGCTAACATTTTTTTGTGGACGTGGCTTTCCCACCTCTGCTAAGAAAATAAGACAGAAACACAAATTAACAGACTGTTAAGGCAAGTTAGTTAGGGTGAAATGCATGTGTAAGTAAGGACTCTCAATGTGGAGTTAAAAACTTGACTGTAGAGACTGAAGGCCTTTGCCACCAGTTTACCATTTAGAGGTAATTTATTTAAAAAATCCGTGTTTGTCGCTGATGTAGGGGTGTCTTGCTTGTGCAAGAGTAAATGACTAGATAGAATGAAAGACAGAAAATGTATTTAAGTTTTTTTTTTGTTTGTTTTTTATTCTATGAAACCCAAACCTGCTGTTTTTCACTTCAGCCTGGACCAGCATCAAGTGCAACTAATGTTGGGGCTTCTGGCCGTTCCCCCAGCAAGACAGTGGCTCCCCGTGCAGCAGGCTCCACAGTCAGACAGAGGTACACATGGTCAAAACTAACCCAAGTAAAACCATTAACAGTTGTTTTTAGTTATTGATGGATTGTCATATAGTTTAACTGTTCTTCTCATGATGATAATACGGACACAATGTCTCAATAGAAAGTCTTTTAGCAGCACTGTATACTTAAACAGATTAATAAAAATACTATCTCGGATTAGCTTCATCACATGACACAAGTTTTTAACATAAATGATTATATGGACTTTTATTATATTATAGTTATATTATAGTTGTCCCTGATTTTAGCTAACATTAGTCTACATTAGTGTTTAATACTTACCACATTTTCCCCTTGTAAATACTATAAGTATTTCTCTCTAAGTTTCACAGCTCCCCCTTAGTATTTGGATTCATACTGATGTGTAAAACAGATGTGTCCAGTTCTATGTAAAGCACATTTGTGGGTTTTTATTTCTCTCCCTCGGTGCCATATGAATAAAAATGTACTTTTATTTAAAGTAAGCAGATAAAGGGGGTGCATCAAGACTGTGTAGGAATAGTTGTGAAAGTCTGTAAGTGAATAATTTAGCATTTTTAACACATAGTAACCATAATTGGCTCAAATGATCCTAAACTGAGTTGTTTAAAAACCGTAAAAAGCCAGAAGAAGACCGAGAGAAGCTCCAAGAGAATACATGCAATTCAATGCCTGACTAAATATGTCTTTACTCGCATTACCAGCTGTTCGCCATAATGATGGTCTTGTCTCTTTAAAAAAAGACAATTATTTTATTATTTTTTTTAAATGCATCTAAATTTTAAACACTTATTGAAAAGTTGCTGTTAAATATAGACAAGTAGCTTTTGTGCTTGACCAGAAATTATTTGAAAAAATTGTTGTATTTTTATAGTTTGCCATTTTTAAAATAAAAATAAAATCATGTCTTTATCTAAAATCATTTGCACTGTAGTATCATGGTCATTTTAAAATGGTAAAAACTGGGATTAAATTAAAATGTCCTTTAGGTAGGTGTTGAATCCAGTATCACTCCCAATATGCTAATCAATATATGATTGCAGAGATGCGAGTGCTGCATGTATGGAGTGAAAATGTATTACAAGAAGCATTGTTTGAGTGGTTGTCCACTGAGTGAATTAGAAATGCTTTGTGAAGCACTTGTAGAACCTCTAAGGATGAAAGATGCCATTTAAACAGGTGGAGCATTTATTTTTGTGCTCTTTCCATAGATTAAAGCAGATAGATGTAGTTCTGTGGGCTTAATCAGTGTGTAATCAGAGGCTCACTGTAGCCTCTCGCTCATTATTACCCATTACAACCATCCTCTTCATTACCTCATTAACCTCTGTTTAATCTCTTCACATGAGTGAAGCAGCCATGAATCAATCAGTTTTTTCATTAGCGGCTGCTATATTTGTATTACAATTACATAGTGAGTACAGTGTGGAATGGCCCAGACTTTACATTTTAATTTTAAACGGTGATGGTCTTGAAATGTTAATTGTCACAAGATTGTTTTAAGTCAACTCCGAAAGGTTTCATTAGTTCTTGTTATTTCAATTAGGAATTAGTATTTCATTCTACATTGTGGTTTTTATTTTTTTTTAATTATCTGAAAATATAATTTTAGCATTAAAAAGTCATTGGATAGAAAGCAGGTGAGGTAAAGGATTAAGTCTTGTTTCTGTGTTTTTGACAGAAAAGCTACCAGCAGCGGTACACGCAGTGGTGGCAGGACCACAGGATCTGCAGGTACTGGTGGGATGTGGCGCTTCTACACAGAAGACTCGCCAGGCCTGAAAGTGTGAGTACAATGACTAAAAGCTGCTACTCTGAAGCAGTTAAACCAGTAAACTTACAAATGTAGTGTCTGGCATTTTAACTTGCCTCGGGTAAGCGTGTTAATCCACAGGATTTCCGACACTTGTAATGTTTAATGGTAGGAAATTGGACAGACGTGACTTTCTAGTGAAACAACAAATCATGTCTGAGCTGTGGATCAGCTTGATTTGTGTGTGCGCCATTATATCGCCATAATTGTATTATTAGTAAAGTGCATGTTTAGAAAATGGTCATTCTCCAACTTGTGTTATGCTACATCCTCATCCTCTATCTAAAAAGGCATCCTGTCTCCTGGCCGTAGCTAGTCATGGTTGATCAATGATGCTGTGGTGGTTATTGAGTGCACCTCTACAGCAGTTAAAGGAGGGCAGACGCGCCATACAGTGGTTTATATCGAGTGCATGTTTGTTCCTGCGTTAGACGCCGGCCTCAAAGCTTCATTAAAGGATCCACTCTGAAAGGTCAACTCAATTACAGCCTTCTGACAGGGAGAGGAGGGGGTGCACGGAGGAGAGAGTTGGCATGGCAATGCTGCTACTTAGCAATGTGCTCCTCTGCCCCCCCTCCCCTTCAGAGCATCCTTTCAGAGATGAGAACCCCCCCCTCCTTTCCAAATCTTATCAATAAAATTAGCCTGTACTTTAAGATGTTAGCTCTAGCTGGTTACATGAGTGAGCCTTATATGTGTGTGTGTGCGCGCATGTTTATGTGGGTATTAATCAGTGTCTCATTGTTGTGACAGCGGTCCGGTGCCAGTGTTGGTGATGAGTCTCTTGTTTATTGCTTCGGTCTTCATGCTTCACATCTGGGGGAAGTACACCCGCTCTTAAACCTGATGACCTTAGACCCTGCGCCTCAGCTTCTTAACTCTGTGGACCTGGACCAAACAACTAATGGACATGTATCACTATAACACATAAATTGGATTTTTTTTGTGACCATTTTACCAATGCAAGATCTTATTCTGCATCGGACCTTTGGTAGCTTCTTTGCTGCTTCATCCCATTACTTCACGTTTTACAATTGTCCTAAACAGGAGGAAGCCATGCCAACTTGCCTCAGATCCTCCTAACGGCAGCAGGGGCATGGAGACATCGTCGTTCCAAAGGACTTTTTCAGGCCCCCATAAAACATTTCTCTGTTGCCTGAATTGATTTTCTTTTGTTAACATTTGTACAAAACTAAATTGTAAAATTGTACAATAAAAAGTTTTAAAGTGTTTGAAATGTAACTTTTTTTTTTTTTTTATTTATTTATTTATTTATTTTTTTACAGAAATGGTTTGTTCAGTGAAATATTCCTATCTGTAACCCTCCGTATTCATTAGCAGGATACTGAGAATAAAACTTTACTCCAGAACAATTTTCAGATGTCCCCCAGTAATAAAAAAATATAATATGCATATAGTTTAAAGTTTATTTAAAATAAAAAAAATCAGTTTGTCTCCCAAAGATTAATACACTATTAGAATTGTATCTGTCTATGCTTCCACATGTTCACATTAGCTCAATGTTTTCTAAATCAGCATCAGTAGAAAAGCCCACACTTCTCCACAGTATCATAGATGAACTGCTTTACAAAGGAGTGAATCTCTATGCATACCTGTGCAGAGTTTTGGAGGCAACAGTCTCCTGTGTGGACTGCCCCAGGCTTTGTTATCACCTGTACTAAAGATTTTTTTCTTTTTTTAACCACCCTCTATAATTGCAGGCAGAAAATGTAATAAGTTTCTATAATGTCAGAACATATCCCAGAGGCAAATGTACACAGGTCATCAAAATCAGTATTAGAAATTACTATCATCACATTAACTGTATGAAAAATTTATTTCTAAAATAATACATGTTGGTGCATATTGGAGCAAAGTATTTAAACCTTATATATTGGTCTAAATATATTAAGATTAAATGTTTATTTTAATGCCATAAATGTTTCAAAGATGCTGAAAGGCTTGCTACAGTTTTACATCACATCTTTACAACAAACAGTTTGGGAACGGAGGATTACCGACGCTTGAGATGCTTCATTCTTGCTTGATTTAAGAGGCAGTCTCGTATTTTTTTCTAAATGCTCATTTTAATTTAATCACAAGCATAACTAAAAACAAATGTATTTAAAAAGTTGCCATGGAAATGCTGTGTTTTTGTAATTTATTAGGTTAAATTTGATGGTAAAAGCTGAAATTCTGTGTAAAAAAAAATATTGCAAGGATTCAGGAACCTGGTTTAATTTCAACTCTGCTGGCTTTTTTTTGGGGGGGGGGTCAGAAAACTCTGGTCTTGCATATCAAAATGGCAAGATAGTTATTGCATCCTCTGGGTTAGATAGGACCAACCTCTTGGTATCAGAGGATGATATTATGCATAAAAAAAATAGAATTTATGATTGTGTTGAATGCAGACAGCATACCTGATATGTAGATGTTTTGAAGCAAGCTGTGTCATCATTGTGACATCCAGCATGTCGGGAAAAGCCTTTCTTATTTTAAATCATATTCTGCATGTTATAAAATGTCTCTGTTTTAACTTGTCTGTTTGCAGAAATCATTCATTAACAGAATATGAAAATTTTGTAATATCCCATCCAGTTTAGCAGTTAAATGTATAAAACATATTACAGTATTTCACTAAATTAAATGTCTCTTCAATTTGATCTACTTATTTTTACAGTAACATAAACAAGTCAAGTTCCAGTACAATATCAATGCATAACATAATAAAATACTTGAGGCATATTTTTGTACATATTTTATCTACATCTAAACTTGATTAGTATATTTTTAGCAAAGATATCTGAATATTATTTCTATTCACACACACACACACACACATATATATATATATATATATATATATATATATATATAATGTTTTTTACACCTTAGCAATGCAATACAAAGCCTCCTCTCTTCCATTGACCTGAGATAAGGGATTTAAGCAAGTAAAATAAACCTCCATATAATTTTGCATCCCCAGTTTCACAAACCCAGTTTTTGTTTCCAAGCACTGACTTACTACATAACTTCAAATGTTAAACTTTTAGTATGGATTTTATCTTTCCATTTTCATCATCTGTGAATTGAACTTTGAACAGTGATAAAAAAAATACTTTAAAAGTGTTTTTAATATATTTTGATCACCGAATACAATAATCTTTCTTTTAGCAAAACTTTTTAGCCCCCTCCAGTGAGTTGCTTACACAGTTGCTATGGACAATATGTGTACAGCTTCTTCCAATTCTGTTTTGGGCTGTGCTCTTTTAAAATATTGTTTGGTTTTACTTTGACACAAAGTGATCTCTCTGGACTAAACTGGCAATACTTTTATTTTGACCTCTTTCACATCCCGCAGGCAGACATCATACTTTTTGTTCAATTTTGCAACAGCAGTTTTCAGTTTTGTGTCCCATTCCTTTGAGTCGTGATGAGGCATTTCTGGGATGCTTCTGACATGCAAGGTAGTGCAAATGGTGTCAACCAAACACATGACTAGAACGGCATTAAGATGGACTGAGGAAGAAGAGAAAGGCTCAAAAGGAAACATACTTCATCAATAGAGTGAAATACTCAATCAATTGATGAATAATCAGTTTAAATAATCAGTCTCAGATGCTATTTTATGAGTTCAGTTTCAATTGACCTAGATCATAACCCAAAGGAAATCACAAACAATGATCAGAAAAATAAATGAAATACTTCTTTATCTAATATAGAGTAAGACATTAAATGAAATATGGGAAGTAATGTGAGAAAAAAACATGGAACAAACAATAGAAACAAACATGAACCAAAATGTGATGATGTACTGATCAGCTGGAATTTCTCTTGTAAAGAAATGCAACTGCGTGACGGGCTAAACATAAATGAAATAAACTGATGTTTTTTAATTAATCTCTAGGAAAATTAAAGAATCAAATCTCCGGATCTGATATCATGAATATGATTATGAAGTAAGGACTAAGGCTGAGGAAAATTAATATGACACACTAAACCATCACCATGAGAAGAAGCTGAGTTTATTAAGAGGGATACTTTCAGAACCGTTTGAGTCTACAACCTGTGGACACGACTTGGTTCGGATCCGTGATGTGGATGCTTGGAATGGTAGATGGTCTGTTCTGGTGCTCAAAAAGGGTCAGATGAAGATCACTGTAGGTTCGTCAGCGGGCTCCAGGATTCACCCACTTATCAGCTGGATTGATGGTGTAGTCACGGCGGTAAGGTAGGAGGTAATTCTGCGCTAAAGTCTATAAAATGTCTCTGCAAAGGTTACTTACACGTGGAGAAAAAAAAACAAGTTACGGAAAAAATAAACTCACTTCAGGGGCTCAAAGCATAGTTGCCATAAAAGAATAAACAAAAATTCATCATCTGGGTTGCTCAGAAAGAATCATGGTCTCTGACCATGTGCTCTGCAGGACTTCAAGTAGGCCTATGACCAAGTTGGCTTCGTAGTTGACTGCCACTCAACTTGAAATCTGCTGCTCAGAAACTGCCTATGCCATTCTAATCTACTCTGCAACCCTGAAACTGCCCAAACTTAAGATCAAAAGAGTGTGTCTTCCCTTTTCAGAAGACCCATGGATCTTCCCAAGAAGGCCAGGTTGTCTAATGACAACCAACAGGCATCTATGTGGGCTGGTCTACATCACAGGTTCTCATTTGCTTATCAGAGTCTCTGTATGTATGCAGAGGCTGACTTAACTTCTTAAGTGTAAGTTCTATGGGAAAACCTTAAATGTAAAACATATAGGCCTAAAGGTAAAACATCAAATTGTTCAAATAAAATACCCAAATTGAGTGAAAACACATAAACAAAAGCAATATTAATCATTCCAAAATACAGCAAGAATCTATGCACATTCAAATAAAACATTCATTAAATGGTTAAAACAAACTACTTTATGATGTGACCATGTGATTTGGTCCTCCAATATAAATTCCTGCAAGTTGATCCATGATTAAAAACAATGTGAGCCTATAAAATGAAATGTTGTGTCCATTTAACACTTGCTCAGATTGATAAGACAAAGGAAATCTTCTCATGAGGTTTTTGTTATCCTTCTGGTGTGGTATACGTCTTAAAACCAGTGGGGTTCTGGTCTGTTTCACTTGTTCTTTAAAACAAGGGAGACTTGTGAGATAAGTAAGGGTGGTTTTCTGCTTTGGTTTCAGTTTGGAATACACGATAGTTCAGTTTACAAGTCATCAATTATTACAATGAGACAACTGGGATAGGCTCCAGCCCCCCCGCAACCCCGTTAGGGACAAAGTGGTGGAAAATGGGTGAATTATTACAATGAGTAGTTTTGGAATGAGAAACAAGGTTTTTCTGACAAGATAAACTCCAAGGTGTATGTCTCTGTTGTTGACCTGTTGTCTCAGTGATAAAATCAACTTGCTTGGCTTAAAGTTTGTTTTACACACATGTGCAATTTGGGAAAGACAGTCTAAAGGACTTTAACAAACCCATTTTAGTTTGAATTTTAACATTTACTTTGTGTATGTCTGTGTTTGTTTAGTTTAGCTCTTTGTAGATATTTGTAGATATTTGTAGCCCTGTGTAGAAATTAAATGTTTTACATTGTAAACATGAAAACAGGAAATGTAACAAGTACTCTGTAAGAGCTCGACAGTTCCTGTTTACTTCACAAGCAAATTGTGTTGAAGGTTACAAACACAATAACAGATACGCTAGTGATAATACTAAATACTCACAATACCCAATAACACCCACATAAAATTCAACAAGTGCATTGACCTTTCTCACTCCTCCAGAGTACCATTTTGGGCTTGTCCTCCTACAAAAAGAACCTTAATTAGCCTGTCCTGTGCACACATTAAATGCCATTGGCTAACCAACAACATTGTATTGTATTACAATGAAGTACATTTGCTATGTTTCAGCATATTGGATTTGCTGTAAAGGTGATAAATATTTATGTTTTCAATGAACAGCAATGAGGAATTGATTTAATTTCTGATTTAGATGAGTGCTGTCGATGACTGTTAAAATGGCATTGGTCCAAAGGAAATAAAAATGTCATTCAAGACTCAGGCAGTTTCTTTTGTGCTTAACCTAAATTTGTGCTTCAAAGCATTTAATGTTAGGAAGAAATACTATTCAATAGACCTTTGGTACAAAGGTTACACCATGCTTTACTCTTCTACGTTTACAAAAGCTTTTTTTTTTTTCCATTTTACAGTGTTTTACTGTATTATAAATAGGTTTCTTCCATTCACCTAGAGAGTAAACCTGTTGGCAGCCACTGGATTTTAATAAACTTCCTAAACTTATAGATTCTGCATATATCTTGTTTACTTAGTTATAAAGTAAGGTAACCTTAAAACTCTTCCATAGTTCTGTTTTTATAGACTTGTGAAATGATAATCCTATCAGAGCTTTTTGATGGTGTGTTTCTGTTCTTGTTTGCTGGATGTTTTTTTTCTTGTGCAAAATCATGTAAGTGCGAATAGGAACTTTTGCTTGGATACGTTTTAGGTACTGTATTTTGCGCAAGCTGACTTTTCAGTATGAACTCTGATCTGTTGTTATAATTTTCACATTCCTACTAACTTAGACATTGGTCCTTAGCATAAAATATAAAGATGCACTAGGATGCTACATTCTCTGCATTGATCAAAGCAATGATATGGTATCAGAATTTTACATTTTTAGAGTCAAAATAACCAAGTGGAGAAACATTTACTTTGTGTGTGTCTGTGTTTGCAAAGAATGTTCTAGACTAATGGAATCTCAGCTCACTGTTTTACAAGCCTGGGTCTGCTAGGCTTCTCTTGATATTGTCAAGAAATGTCCTTAAAATGTTAAACAATTAGTTAATAATCTTTTAAGGTGATTGGTAATGTGAGGTGCTTTGCCATCTCTGTTTAGCAGCTTGGCATTGACAACCAAGCTAGAAAGCGCAGCTTCATACTTCCAACTACATATAACACCTCTGACATGATACAGAAGCTTAGTCTGTAATGTTGACTATTTATATTTGGATAGTAACATAGCAACATGCTACTAGAATATCAATATTTCACCACAAATAATCTAAATAAACTAAAAAAAATGTAATTAATGTTGGAACATCGTTTTAGCACCTTACTGAAGTTAAACCTTTTCTAGCAATACATAGATCATCATATTTCAGATTTGTAAAATTTAAAGTATATTTATACATTAAAGTTTTCTAGGAAACATTTAAATTCCTAACTCATGTAAAATAAAAGCACAACATGAAAAGGAATTTTAATTTACCACAAACATAATCCTAAACTCAAAAAGCACTCATAAAATCAGGTTATTATCTAAAAAAATACTTGTTGAAAAATCCCCACATGCACTGGATAAATATTATCAATTCAAATCTGAGACTATTTCCCATCTTTACACCTGTTTGTTTTGTAACAGTACAACCTATGTGTTTATGTCTGGCTTTTTATTTTTACTAATTGTATCAAGTCTAAAACTAGTGGAAAGTTTTAGTAACTGAAAGAGTTTCATACTGATATATATTAGATAATGTCAGTCACATCAATCCTTATTTCTGTCTGGGGTGTTGTACATATATTTCCAGATGTTCTGTTTCATCGGGTATAAGAATTTTAACAACCAATTTTTATAACACGAGTATTGCAGCCTGCTAATTTTAACCTAGAGATCCAGCGGGGTGTGAAAGTTAGAAAACTTCAGAACAACAGACACAAGAGACAAAGAAAGAAGTCACTATTAAATTGTCATTTTGGTAAGAGTGGTGTGGTGCAGTGGAATATGCCAATACGTTCACCTCCACCTGCCCCCTTTGACCCTGTCCAAGAGGATGAAACGATTTCAAAGTCCAATGGTAAATGGACCTTAGGAAAATCTGAAAAATTTATGAGGTAATACAGTCCATTAAATCTCTTTTATTACCAACTACAAGCTGAGTTGTAATGTGTTCTCTTTTTCTGAGCATTCTGAGGTTTGACTCCCAACAGCAGTGAATTTTGCTTTTAGACTGTGAAGAGTTGGTCTCCTTTTAGTTTAGAGGCTGCCCACGTCTCACGCAAAAGCAATAAACCAGGGCAATACAGCGGATACCCTCAGAGATGTTCTTGTTTTATAAAACTCAATCATGCCTAAACTTTACCTGAGCAACTCCAGTCAGGTTTTTGATTTTATAGCTCCTTTATTCTTAATATTTGATATTCCTTACCTTGACTTCTCATAGTTCTCATATGTCCAGATTCACATAGTTTATTTGTACATGTTTAGCTATTTGTACATGTTTAGCTATTTGTACATGTTTAGCATAGGATTTCTTTTCAAACACACTGAAAGTTAAACATTTTGGTTAAAAAACCAAAATATTAAAATAATTGTAGATGAATACAACCATTGGCATGGTGTCTCTTGTTAGAGATAAAGTCATGCCACAAAAAGATAAGAGAATCTGAAGTCTGAAGAGAATCAACATTAGATGGTTTTCCTGCAATAGTTCTATACCAGGGTTGGCCATCTCTAGTCCTTGAGAGCCGCAGTTCTGCAAATGTTAGCAGTTTCCCTTAACACAGCCCTTTTCATCACAATGAAATATAATACCCAATCAGCGTGACCAATGGATTGTTGGGTCTATCATCTTGGATTACTATCCTCATTCCAAAATAAGTAGGTATTAAAATTAGCATGCTACCGGTAATTAAAAATGTAATATACCATTAAAAACGTTTTATTCAGTTTTTATTAAATTTAGTCAGCTATATTTTTTAGACAAATACATTTTCATATTTATAATTATATTAATACAAATTTTAATCTTTTTTTACAAAAAAACTATTTTGTGGGTCTGTCTTTGGCAATGTTGGCAACATTAGTGTTGAATAAGGTGTTAGGAAACCAAAGGTTTTGACATTTTTACTATATTCTAGAAAATGAGGGCCCATGAATTGATGCTAACAATTTTTGTTTGATTGAACTGTTGGGACCTTTCAGGGTGCGGTCTTCTCTGCTCCTCCCAGATCTCTGGAGAGTTTGGATTCAGCTTTGGCTCATCATCCTCATCCTGGCATTTCAAGACCAGAGACTGCAATCCATCCAGTGCCAGTTCATCTGCTTACCAGCGGTACCGTTTGGCCCGCTAAAAGAATACTGTGCTGTATGATAACCCTTTGTAGGTTACTAATCTGTTTTCTCCTTCTCCATCTGTTCAGGCACTCACCACCCGACTACCTGGATCCTCCACCTTCCGACAGAGTCTGCTGCTTCCTGCAATCTCCCACGAACCAGGACTCCTACTCCGCACTACCTCAGCTCCACCACCCCCATGCCATCCAAGAGCCCACTTCATAAATAAACTGCCTGATAACATCATCTCTTGCCTCCGCCAAGGTTCTTTCCCTGCACCCAACTCCCTAACATGAACATTCAGGAAAGGGTAGCATGGTGGTGTAGTTGGTCATCACAGTGGCTTCACAGCAAGAAGGTTGCTGGGTTGAGCCTCTGCTGGGGCGGGAGTCCAACTAGGAACCTTTGTGTGGAGTTTGCATGTTCTCCCCGTGTTAGTATGGGTTCTCTCTGGGTTCTCTGACTTCCTCCCACAATCAAAAGACATGCACCTTGGGGATAGGCTGATTGGAGACTCTAAATTGCCCATAGGAGTGAGTGTGCATGGTTGTTTGTCTCTCTGTGTTGGCCCTGTAATGGACTGGTGACCGGTCCAGGGTGTACCCCGCCTCTCGCCCGATGACAGCTTGCATTGGCTCCAGCCCCCCCACGACCCTGTTTGGGGAATGAGTGGTAGAAAATGGATGGATGAACGTTCAGCACAGACATGTAGCTTTTGTAAAAAAAAATTAAGATCAGTCTTTTCTGATAATGATCAGAGACAAATAAGCAAATTGAGATTTCAATAAATACTCATAAGTGCCTATAGACACACACCTTTTTTGGGTATCTCGGGACTGAACCAGATCAACTTGAATTAATTTGTTTTTGTAACTCGCTGTTGTATCAAATCTGAAGCATTTCCCAAGAACCCTCTCACCATATTTTCTCCCAATTGCTTTAGACAAATTTGGCAGCTCGGATACAAAATGAAAGTGAACCATATCTCTGAAACGTCTTTTTCCATTATGGTCAAATCTGTTCTATAGACAGAGAATCTTTCTTTGTAGTTTTCGTCTGCACTGTCTTATGTTTTTTTCTAGAACTGTAACATTTTTACAACACTCTGAAGATTTTAATGAGAGTTTTAAAGCTGCTGCTGTTACAACACAACAGTGTTCAGCTATTATGAAGCTTACACTTTATATCATTTTCAACCTGTCCATTATTTTCAAGCAACATAACTTGACACGACAATGAAAATAAAAGTTATGCTTATATACAGAAATGCACAAAAAAACGCAGAAATCTACAACTCCCAATGTAAATGACCTTCAGTTGAATGAATTGGCAATCTGATTAGAGTGAGGAATAGGAGACTAGTTCAAAGACACTAATGTGATGGTGGTCCTTCACACAGTTTCTCAATGAGAAATACTCCACTTCTTTCCTATAAATTTCTTCGCCCACATTTCCCTCCAGTGGGTATTTCTCACAGCCTTGTGTGAGGTCAGTGACTGAGATGCTGGATCAAGTTTGCCCCCTACTGACACCTTGAGAATGTGCTCGTGTTCCTAAATTGTATCAGGCTTCATATACAAAATGCATGATGTTCTTCTCTTTTAAATCAACCACATGGCAGTAATAGAGTTGTTTATAATCTAATCCAGCCAACTCAACAGTTCTTTACTTCTTCGGTGATCTTAAATACTTTGATTTGAAATAAGAGTAGAGTAGATTATGAATTACAATGTCCATGAGGAGGAGTGAAAGTTTTTAATTCTATAAGAAGATCCACCTCTTGGTGCAAATACTGCCCAGTTGATCATCTCTAAATAATGTCATTATATCAAATATTTGATATTTATCCTCTTTCTGAATAGACAATGTGGTCTTATAAATAATATACCTCCTGATATGCTTCACCACTTTGACTAAAATGTTAGAAATATTTTTACATTGTACAATAGTTAATAGATAACATCTATTATATCTATAGATTTATCCTTTTTTTTTTTTTTTTGCTCATGTAACCCTTTGGTGTGTAACTATGACCAGCTGGCATTGTCCTAGAGCAGCTTGTTTGGAGTTCATGACTTTAGCCATGAAGATATAGAGGACGTCTGCAGCCAGCTAGGACACAACAGCAGTGATATATCATGTGCTAACAGCTACAAGCTGAGACTGAGCTGTAACCTGATCGAAGAAATAATACACTGTATCTTTTCCCTCTAACTTTGACAAGCATCATGTTCAAGGAGTTATGGGCCCTCGTGGACGAACTCCCCATGGAAAAACAAAGGAGTTTCGGGGCTTCTGGATGCAATTTCTGTGACTTTCATAGTACAAATCATTACCTTCATCAACACTTTAATGAAAAAGTTAGATTATTTACCAGTTATTATCAAACAATTATGCCATGAAGTAAATACTTTTCCTCTATGCTTACTCTGTTGTGATAAATGCAGTCATAGTCACTTTTTGCAAAACTACAGTCAAATCTGAGCTGTTATGTAAAAAAAAGAGCATTGCAGTAATAGCTAATGACATATTAGGGGTGTTATTTTTTTGCAGGATCATTAATATGTTTTTTAAAGTAAAGATGGTAACATGCTGATTTGGGTGGGCTTTGGGCACAGTGTGGATATTTTAAAATCTTTTTGAACCACCACTAAAGAAATGCAATCCTTTGAGGAAGCCAGGCTTGAGGGGAGTGAATGTTTTAACAGATGGGTTTGATGTCATACCAAACTAAGCTCAAGAGAATGAGTGGCGATGTACATAGACTTGTGTTTTAAATTTAGGGAATATGCAGCCAGTATTTTCTGACATAGAGCGTTTTGCTTGTCCTGTTGTTCAATTTTCAAGCATTTCAGTCTTCGAGATGATTTTTTTCTATGTGACAAATAAAACAAATGCAATTTTCTACTTTTTACCTAAAATCTCCATGACGTTTTGTTTTTACTTTTGGATTATTGTTTAATGTTTATTTAGGCATGACTCAAGGGTCAGAATTATAAATAGTATTTTTGTAACAAAATACTTGAACCCATGCTCATCTTCTGCTAAAGCCTGTCAGGGCTGAGTTTTTGACAGCAAGAGGAGTTTCCAAGAAATCCTTTAATTGAACAATGAAAGGGGAATTGCAGCAGATAATAGTCATTTCTCCTACTTAGATCTGATACTATACTCCTTGCTGGATCTAATTGGCCCTTCCACTCTGCCAGACTCTGCCATCAATAACATCCTCCCCACATCCCCTTCATCTCCCCATCTGCCCCCTTTTACTGTTAGGCTGAGATAAGAGTTGCCTCTTGCCCTTCTTTCTTGGAGATTGGCAGGCTGACGCACCATTTCTAAGGTCACCAAGGCTAATTGGTTTGTGAACATCGTAAATGGACCATTTAGCCTCAAAACTAAACTAAAACATTTCTCTCTCTTGCTTCCTCAGTCTTTGAACTTGGCTTATGGAGTTGGTTGTAGTTGTGCAGTGAGAAGTAATCGCCCCCAGCGCAATCTGTGTCTCACATATGTCGTAAACTAAACAATGATTGCTTCTTTGGGTGACTTATTTCCGTTTTATTCAGTTTTTTTTCTCCCAATCAAACATAATCAGTGTAATGTTTGTGATTTTGCTGTAAGTTGACATGAAGTGTATCATAAAACTAAAATGTATACTTGATACAAGGCAGAAATCCATATTTTGGAGTTTTAGATTTATAGTACTGGCAGGAATCTCACCCTTGACTCTGAGAAACACAAGAAGGATACATCTGTGTGATGTCTTTTTCTTTTGCTGACCTAGCTGTTTATAGTTGTTTTTTTTTCTTCCATTTTGCTCTGCCTTCTTACTGAGTGGTTGTTTCTCAGCTTCCATGTTCTTTGCAAGCTAAAGTCTATTTGAAGTGAAAGTATTTTTCAAACTATTATTCAACTATTCTGTTATTACAAATTGTAACAATATTATAATTATGTACAAATTGAAAAGCAGAGAAATATTGCCCAACTCTTCTTGATTGCAGCTACCAAAGGTTTTTTTGGAGCAAAACATTTCATTTCATAAATGTGCTGTTTATATAAGAAGCTAGTCAGGGACATACAGTAGTTACCATCAACAATTACTGTAAATTTATATACAATTTATTTAATCTAACTTTATATATTAAATACAAGTAGTCAAAACTACAAAATTAGGGTAATAAGTAAAAAGTTCGATACAGTTTCTGGCAGCCATATTGTATTGTTTTGCCAGACATGACATGATAACCTACTTAAGAACTTTGGCTTTTCCTAAAATGAGGTCTGACTAATCAGGGGGGAAAAATACGTCTTCTGGAGGATTTAGCAGCAGAATAGTATGATTTAGGCCCTGTGAAATTGCATGGTGGATTTATTCAGTATCAGGGCAGCTTTGAGGTGAGGCAAACACCAAACCATTAGCCATATTCTTCAAGCTGGTTGTAAGCTAACTTTTCAGGAGTTCACTGTTATTCTTCTGTAGGAGAGTGCAGACACCACATGGCAAAGGTATGATAACCGTGGCAAATTAGTTGAGTGTCTATCATACATATTTCTAAAGTGTTGTTTCGGTGGCTAACAGAGAGACATAAAGAACAATAAACAAAATCCCTAGCCAGATACCAATTTGTGGATGAAAAAGGTGACGAATCCCAAAGTTTGACAAATGCTATCCCCCTCACATCATGTAATGCGCCATAATAAATTAATACTTCTACAAGGTTACAAGGGTATGATATGTAGGGTTGCACATGTATATGAACCTAACCTTCAGTTCAACATCAAAGACTAATTTCACTTCCCTGTAGACCTTCACCACCTCCCATCAGGGAGCTGCTGCTGTAATTGGGTGTGGAGTCTGGGAGGCCATGTAGTGGACGCCTCAGTGAAGACTGCAAGAGTCAATTACCAAAGCTGCCACTGCAACAGAGAGAAAAGTACAGCAAACTCACTGTAGTGATCTATGTGAGCAGAATGAAGGAGACAGAGTGTGCACTAATGTGACACCAATGTACACGACTCAGTTGGGGTGTCTTTCTTTGTTGTGTTATAGGGTTGGTCACAAAGACAACAAAAGAAAAAAGAGAATGCATTATTTAGGTAAATTTTGACGTATAATTCTTTCAGCTCATACTCATACTGATCAAACATACTGTTTGCCTTATAAATTGTTTTCATTGTATAAATTAACCATGTTTGATGTGTATACATGCATGTGCATCACATATCAATAATTAGGAAACCACAATAGAGAGACAGTCTTTACCAGACAATACACTTTTAGGTTTTGTGAATACACAAAACATGATATTTCATCATCATACATCTCAGTTTCATGGGAGCTTTACATGGCACACATCACATCACATCACACTTCCACATTATCCTTTAACTGATGACAGTGCCTGCTCTGTCTCTGCTACAAAATGCATAAACAAGAGATTATACTTGTATCCCCCTATATACATCGACAAGAAAACAATTATCTACATGGGGAAGCTGTTTTCCATACTTGTTCAAGTATTACAAAGGTAATGTATCCTCTAGCTTTTAGCTATATTAAAAATACCCAGTTAATTTTTCCTTCACAATCATTATCTGCTATCAGCTTGTGCCTGCTCCACAGATTGAGCCAAAGCTGCTAATGACCAGGGTCTCTTCACCTAACTTGGAGTGAGCAGCTGCTGGCCCTCCAGTCAACTTGTCCTTATAATTTGCTCAGGTCTTTAATTTAATGCATTTTTCACCATGCATGCAAAATAACTGTAAAGCCTCAAGCCACGGGTAGCCAAGACTGATTCTTCCAATCTTTACGAGGAATATACTGTTAGCGTGAATCAATCTTCTAGAGATTGCAAAGAATTAAAAGAATCCCCAGCAGTAGCCCTGACAGCAAAGACAAAACCATCCATCCATCCATCCATTATCTACTGCTTTGTCCCTAACGGGGTCGCGGGGGCTGGAGCCTATCCCAGCAGCCAACGGGCGAGAGGCAAGACAAAACCAGATTTTCATTATTTAGGAAAAAACAAATATTAAACCTTCCAACAGGTCTATGTAAAGAAGAGATCTTCCCAGTCCATGACACCAGGTTGAAACTGGATATTTTGGTTAAATAGCTTTTTAGGCTTATAGGATTTCATTATTTGCCTACTATATGAAGTTGCAATATGAATGACAAAATTAATATTCATTTAGTTGCTGTTGTTAGATGCATTGCTTCATTTTATGTGATTCTTAAACTAGTACATAAGAATGCCTGGCCTGAATTGCAAGAAATAAAGCAGGAAACCCATTTGAGAAAAATGTTTCGTTTTTTTATTGCTAAAGCTTGGATTAGAGTTTCAGGTATTATCTGACTAGGATTAAGATTAGCTGAATGTCATAAAAAGATTATTTAAACACCCAGATTAATATATATATATATATATATAAAAAAAACTATTACTGGGATTAACCAAAGTACAGTCATAATTTTCTTCTAATCCATAGTGAGGTACCCAGCTAAATGTAAAACCTGTTCTCATTCCAAGAGCATCAAGTATGTCCATGAAATTCCATTACTTAAACTGTAAGCATGATAAAACATTAGCATGAACATTTATTTCACCAGGCTTGAGCCATGGACACACTTTCCTTGAAAAGTAAAATAAAAAAAATGCTGAATAGGAATAAAGTAACTACGGTATTCTGTATTTTCAAAGCAAAGTACCATGTTGAAGTGAAAAAATGGCAGAATAAAACCAAGATGTTAAAACAAAGTTATTTTAGCCTAAACAAGACATCTCCAACACAGTTCCTAAAAAACTAAAAAAAAAAAATAGAGCTCTATTAAACCTAAAACAGTGTATGAGCTAGGTTTTGCTACCTTATAAGGTGCTATAGAAATAAAATGTTAGTTAAACTTATTTTGTAATGTGTTCCAGATAATCAGAAGGATACTGAACTTGAATTTGAACAGCAGGACAACAATCATCGTATACGCTGTGCTAATAGACAAGCCATGACAAGATAAAACCAAATTTATTTAAAAAAATCCTGAATATGTTTAACACCTTAGACTGCTCACCTTGCTGATACACTGACATTCCTATGATGTACATTCCTACGGTTGAAAAACCACATTGTCAAACCTGAGGATCCTTGAGACAGTTATATTTTGCTTTATTAATGTGTCATGCTAAAGGATAATAGTATACTTGTTTTTTTTGTAACAATGGACAATGGATGATTCAGCAGAGCAACCCAAGAGGGACTTTATTAAAAGAGCATACAAAGACAAATAATATTTACGAAGCAGTTATTAAACAATCTCTTCACACATTTTAGATTTTTTTTCAATACAATATTCAATGCACATATCTGTAAATAGTGGTGAACAATAAAATGTTAAATTTGATCATTTATCAACACAGAATAGAAAATTATGTTTTAAGTGATGGGAGTTAACTTAATGACTTAACTTAAATGATTACTGACTACTGTGAGCTTAAAATACTTAAAATAACACTTGTTTTTTCATTACTTTCATTTAGGCTAGTAATAAATTAATTGTTTCCAATGGCCATTTTGAAGGCTTAAAAGTAAAATAAACTAAATTCAAACATGCTATGCAGTTTTGTTTTGTTTTTTTGCTCAATGTTTACTACTAGGCTACTTGAAAAAATTATACCAAAATATGTAGATCAAGCGTAATTCTTTTTTCAAAAACTGGAAAAACAGACAATGTAAAAGTCATTTCTGTTTATCAGCTCCCTCCACACACACACACAGCTGCCTTCTGACCACAAAATGTTTTTTTTTATCTTAGTGCAGTTTTCATCAGATTTTCAGATTAAATTGTCTGACTGCTAACCCACTGTGGCAAGCAAGAGGCGCTGACGAGAGGAGGTTTCACTTGTCATCACAGTACAACCGCACACTTCTGCAGTAGTGAAAGTAGTCATACATTGTATGGGAAATGGGGGTCCAAGGATTGTAAACACCCCCTCTTGATAAAATTTCCATTCTGGTTTCAGTGGTTAATAAAGTTGCAAATGTAAGTGTGAACATCTCCAAGTATGTGCAGCGTTGTTGTCACTCTCCCCGACCCCAACTGCAAACTTCATGTTCCTACAAACACTACAAGTATGTGATGCAAAAACAGAGCCTTCTGTGTTACACCCATCCTCACAGAAGGGACGCGAACAGGTTATACTCTCAGTACAGACCAGTTTACAAGAAGTAAATAGGCAGTAAAGCAGGAAAGAGGATAGTACATTTTTCTTCATCAATGATTAACTTCAGCTGGATCAAAAAGTTAAAATCCTTGACAAGATAAGACAATGTTTGTTGTAAAAAAGAAAGAACTAATTAGATTAAATTGACATTATATTGGGTAGCGAATTTTAAACTTGCTTTTTGTTGTCAATTTGTTTGTTTTTTTTTAAAAGTTCAACTGGAAAGAATTTTGATAATGGATGGTCATATTGTTAAAGTTTGTCAATACAATGAACAAAATGTGTCGGGTTTTACTCTGCAAGAATCCAGCTGTTAAAAATGATTCCATCAATATGACTTTGCAAGATAGCTGCAACCAATGTTGTGTCCCTCCTTATCTGCTGCCTCTGGTATCTTCTGCAGATGTGTTAAACTTAGTCTGACTCATTCTTAAAAAGTGCAATGGGTCTAAATCTCAATCTGAAACTACTTTAGCATGTTGGATTTTGGTCTGCTGCCGATGTTTTCTTGATGTTTTAGTGAGGTAAGTTGTACAAAACAAACTAGGATCAGTCTAATTGAGTTTCAGCAGCTTTTCCATGAAAATGAATTAAATAAAAGTACTTTATTCAACCCGAAGGAAAATTCTGTGAACTTATAAAACTTTATAGATTAGTTACTGTTCATTCCTCCACATTTCCTCCCTGACTGGACCTAAAGGTTTTGTTGAGCAGTAGGAGCATGATGATAACATCTGGGCCTAGCATCTGTGTTGTTTTGCATGAAATTGAATCCATAATGATGACCATATCTCATAATATTGCTGTTTAGGCTTTTAATAGATCTTGGCCCTGAACAATCTGTTATTTAGTTAAAAGTCTGATCATTGGTTGAGATTAGTAGACTGACTTAATGAAATTAACATCTATTGTCACACCAGTTTTTCTCAGCTAATATTCTGTAGATCAAATATAAAGCTGTGCATTTCCAAACCCCATTAAAAATAAAAACACAAAAGTACTGCAATGTTATTCTATATCATCCATCCCTCCATTTTCTGTATCACTTATTCCAATCAAGAGTTGCAGGTAGCTGGAGCTAACAATCATGGAGCAAGAGACAGGGACAGGTCACCAGTTCACCACAGGGTCAATAGAAAGAGACAAAAAGCCAGACCGTTATGTCCGCCTGTCATATCATTAATCATCCCTCCATCTCACAATTTAATCTCCACCCCTTGGAGAAAATTGGCTCCCCAGGACACACCTTTACTTGCAACTGTGGTGGGAAAAGATCTTGCAGACTCAGTTGCAGTGACATGGCAGTAGAAGGTTTAATGGGACAATATAGAGACAGACAGAGCCTTGGCTTGTGGCAAGGAGAAGGCTCCGAGTGATACGCATCTATCACTGATATAGAGCCAGCTATTCTTGGCCTGCCATCTGTTCTATTTTGCCACCTTTTATGGTACATCAAGACTTGCCTACTAGTGATTACACAATGTCATGAGGCCTGCTGAAGTGTCATACTATATTCTGAGATGCACCTGTTGCTTCCATCAGTGGAGGAAGTGCAGAGGGTCACAGCCCAGACATGTTAACTGAATTATACATGTAGGTAGTTTAATTCCCCTATACAACTTCTGGATTCATCACCACACCAGCCATTTACCATCAAACCCACAGACACAGGGAAATAAAGGGCTACATCATTTATTCATTCTCAGAGAAACTATTTGGTGACAGATGGTCTTCTTTTTGGCAATTCATGGTGCACTTTTGTAAAGTGGATTTGTGTAGTGTGTTTAGTTTAGAGTATTGGGGTCGGTAGTTAGACAAGCATTTTGTTCTCTGTGAGTTTTGCTGCAGTAGTGTTAAAACTACTTGTTTTTTATGCCTTTTTTTTATTAGATAATGTGTAGATTGAGTTGTGTTAGCTAAGGTTTTGGTTTCACCTTTTACATCTGCACAGTTTTCAATTTTTACAACCTATAACCCCAAGCAGAGCTGGATCATAACATAGATGAACAACCAGTCACACACACATTCACCTCTAAAGACAATTAAGATCAAGCAGCTTAACATGCATGTTTTTGGATGGTGGGAGGAAGTCAAAGTGAGAAAACCCTCGCTAACGGGGGGGAACACGCAAATTCTGGACAGAAAGGTCACTGCCTGAGCCGAGATTTGAACCACCGAACTTCTCACAGTAAGGCTACGGCACAAATCACCACCACCCAGTTGTTTGATATTTTTTTTAATACAATTTTTAAATGACTCAAGCATGAAGTTATTGTTGTACATTTTTTGCAGTTTATAAATTCAAACATAAGTTGACAAAATAGGGCAGAAATCAGCTGTTAACTTGTTATTATCTCCTGGTGCTGAGACAGACTGTGGCAAAGAGTGCAGTATAGAGTATGAATGGTAAGAGATGGAAAGAGAAAATTTATTTAAAAAAAAAGTTTTTCTGGTTTAACTTATAGTTATTTTTAGGAGTTATGGGGCAAATTGTTTTCTGAACTCAGCAATGTTGCATGTGTCATATTTGATGCGGAGGAGATGAGGAGATCTGGATAAGATCCTGGATTTTGGATCACTTTGAAATTTTCTGTAACATTCTGGTGCTTCTTGGCGGATGTCTGCGCTCTCAGAGTGCTCTTCTAGTTCTTCCTATAAACCAGTGACGGTTGCTTTGACACATGATCTGAAACCAATTAGATTTACAATGCTTTATGTGAGTGACAGCTGACAATGAATTAAATTCCATGACTTACCCTGTACCTTTCTGTTGCTGAAGGATATCTTTCCCAGACCCAGATACATTTCCCCAGTCACTGTAACCCAAATATTATACATCATATAAAATCTTCCTAAGATTTTGGACATTTTGGATTTTGCTCTGCTCCTTATCTGCCAACAATTCACAAAAGGACTGCTGTGAAATTCAAACCCCACCTTTTTTTTTATTTATTTATGTTTTAGTCAACATATTCAAACATTCACTGACTGGAGTGATTAATTGGTCACAGGTTGGAGTTTTCTCTTATCCTTGTAATTGCAAGTGGAATTTAAACTGTGGAACATAATAGAGAAGTGCAGTGCTGCTGGAGGGCCATTACTGTCCATGCTCTCTGAGGTGGAAAAGCAGTGATCAACAGAAATGAAATGGTTGTACTGTTAAAGCAGAGCTCAGATCAGTCTTGGACAAAGTAATGAACACTGCCACAGCTGCCTGACGGAGATGCCATTGGATTCTCCTGCTGGACTCTTCAGCTACAAAATATAAAGTAGACTGTTAAAATAGTAAGATGAAGACGTGAACTCACATGGTTCTTGAATGTTTTTGAAAAACTGTCAGTCTTCTTGACCTTGGCTATGATTTCTATCTGCAGAATGTTGCGACATAATAATCTGGTTTGTTTTGTCATCTAAGCGTCTGGCTGGATCTGCTCGGCTCCACAGGGACACTCTGGTCATGATTATAAATCTTGTGTAAACAGCAAGCATCAAAATGTTAACAAATCCAGACGGCAGCTTTGTGAAGCTGTGTGGGATCTGAGTTCAATCTAGTTGAGGGTAAGGTGATCTGTCATCCTCCACAAAAACATCTTCCTCTAATTTATAAGACTTTTTTACATTTTTTTTCTTATAAAGTCAAGGACGACTGATTGAAATCTTGGCATGTGCATGTGTACAAAGGAGTTCCTGCACAAAACAGACCCACACACATATGCACACATAAGACAAACTTACACATCTTGGTGCACACTGGCATGACAACATACATCATAAATGAGGGGGGAAGAGCAGTGTGGGTGTGTTCTGCAGGCAGAGGTGCACTCTCAATGTTTCCAAAGACTGTATTGCCTTTTTTTTCCTGTTCCTGTTCTGCAATTTCACAGCTTAGTCTGTGAACCTACTGACTTTACTTTCTCTTTAATATCAACTGCAATTAAACACGACATAAATAGAACAAATTATTGTCAATAAAGGACCACTATTTTATTTCAGGGGTAGTAAAAGCTGGGACCTACACAATAGAGTAAAAACTGTGAGTAGTTGTTTTGTTATTTTATGAAACGAAAATGTAATGAACCTGTGTTTTTAACAGAGCCAACCTGCATAAAGGAAAGCACATACACTCAAATAATGAATCAACATTTCCTCTCCCTGTGACACGAACTGGAAGGAAAAGGGTTGTAATAAAAACTGGCAAGCAAAATAAAACCCTTCAAAATATACAGTATTTATGGTATCGGACAAAATCACCTTAAATATCTCTATTCACTAACATTGTTTATGTAGGACACTATTTGTGTATTTGTTCACAGAAAGAACAAAAAAACTAACCTATGTATTGACTACTCCTTGAATGATGTAATACAAGCATAAATCTCTGAATGTCTCTAAATGAACAGATGTACCAGACTTGTTACTGTAGTAGTTTGTTGAGCGCTCTACTTCACACAGACTAGCTGTGTTCAGTAAATAGATTGAGTTTAAAAAAGCCCTTCAGGGGGTTTAAAAAAGTTTTTACATTATATAGGCTTGAGTGTGCATCGAACTGGAAATTGTTAGTTACTCACACATGAAGCTGGAATAAAGACCTCATGGAGTCATAAAGAGTTTGTGGCTCCCAGAAACATCTATTTTTAAGGGCAGCAGCTTGATAGCATGTAGGCTACTGTAAGTTTGCAGAAGTTGACTTCATTTTACAAAGGAAAAAGAAAAAAACACTTAGGATTAAATAAGGTTAATTCATTTTATGTCAGACAAACAAGTATGTCCGATTTAAATAATATACTGGGGTTTCTGTAACCCATGAGCCTTTGTCTCCTTTTTAAGTCAAGACCAACATCCTGCACTCACAGATTGAAACAAAATACTGGTACTTTTATCTTTCTAAGTCATTAAAAAAGACAATTTTACAAAATGTACTTTGTTTGGATACTACATAATGCCAACATGCATCATGAAATACAGAGTTAAATAACATTTTTAAGCTTGTTTAAACTTAAAATGTAAACTAAAACATGAGTTTACTGTGTCTGTCTTAGTTTACCTTCATTTCCATTTTATGTAGAATTTCCTCCTATATATATTCAGTTTTGATCCCATCTAGTTCCACAGCAGAGCTCTGGCCAAATAGTCCCTAACTGAGGGAAATGAGCCCAGAAGTATGCAGCAACCATGCGACAAACTGGTTATATTCTTTAGATTATAAAGAGAAGAGCTTCACTGCTTCTTTTATCATCTATTTGAGCATGGTAAGACGTTGGATTATCCTTTGAAGAAAAAAAGAATTAAGTGTGTTTCATTTCTATTTGTCAAACTTTGTCAAATTACATTTTTCCAAGTGAAGCTTGAATATTCCCTAACATTTGCAGATGAATTCAAACAAATATGTTTACAAAATAGCAAGTATAAACAATGTGCGACAAAATCTTTAGATATTTTTTTGCCAGTTGTTTTTCTGTTTTTTACTATTCTTTCTGAAAGGAATACATTATTTAGTATTAAACAATATGTTCTTATTTTGACATGTTTATTGCTTTAAAAATGTATTAATAGAAAACACATTACAGCATTTCTTGTGTTCCTGTAGCAGAATAAATAGGTTTCACCTCTGCATATCCACATAAACCTGAGTGTGGTTTCCTTGGTTTACTGTCATCCGTCCCTCAGTCCAAGAATATTTGTCTTTTTAGTCCTCTGTTATGCAATTTTTGTTTTTTGACTAACTGTGAGCAGGTATTGTTTGTTTTCCTTCAACATGGATTAGGGCTTCAGTTAAGTATGGTTTGGCTGCAGCATAAAAGTCATTGAATTCCCAATTATTCCTACTTTACAGTATGACACATGAATACACACACACACACACTACAGTATTGAACTTGGACAGAATAAAAGTTCAGTCACTGTGATTTACTCTAAATACCCATAGCAGTTTATTAAAGAAAAAATATCATGTATATACTATGTAAGAGTTTACAGTATATATTTCAATTACTTTTTTTTTACACTGACAGGCTTTGTTTGTTGATTTTCCCTCCTATTAAGCAAATTACACACTGTGTAATTTCAAACTGTCCCAGATGAACACTGACCAATGATGAGATCTTTAATCATAGCTAAAAACTGCAGTCTCAGAAATACAAGAGTAATTGCATTTTATGAGTGTACAACAAAGCAGCAAATGTCTGGACACCATACTAAACTGCAATGTTCTTACTCTGTCTGTAGCCCTATAAAACCGACTTTAAGATAATGGTACAAATAATTTATGATGCTCTTTGCAGCTGCAGCCTGTTACAATAGTGAATCAAACATGCTGCACACATCCAACACGGTGTCATAGCTACATTTATTAGATGTCTGTCTCACAGTGTGGACAGATAACTTACTCACTGAACAGTTCAACCCTTTTAAAGGCCATATATTTAAGAGAGCGCACTAAGAGACTATGCTAAAACACATATTACAGGACATTAAAGTTACATCATAAAAAAACATAAAGACACAGTAACAGTAATAGAATATGGCACATTAAAACACTGGCAGTCGGTCACGTAGCATGCTGGTACATTTAGCATGCACAAGTGAAGATTTGTCTTTAGCCAGGAAATTAGATTTCACTTTAAGATTTACATGTTTATTCAAAAGTGTATGTTTCTTATGTAACTGTAGCAACATTCATTAAACACTAACAAAATTATATAATTAATGATGAAATGCACATAAACAACGTTTAATTGTCAAAGTATGATCCCAACATTCTAGCATTAATGTTTTGATAAAAGTAAACCTTTTACATTATTTTTGTCAAAAACAAAAAGCACAAAGTGCAGATTTGTCTATTCATCTCTCATCGTTTCATCGTCAGTATTATACCCGTTTGCATCCTAATGGCTTAATAAAATATCAGGCACATGCCAATGTAGTAAACAAAAGGAACTTTATCCTCCCACTCATCGTGATTACCACCAAAAACACACCCACACAATGGGTTTGAGATCTTCTTCCGAGATCTACTTCCGTATTGATAGTTCAATAAAGACTTTAACAAACACATTGTGACTTAGATAAGGAATTTCTCATTCAAAACATAGCAAACAATGTTACGAGCACAAACATAGTTTTAGAGGGAGACAAGAGGACATGTCCCCTGTACTTTTTACTGTCTAAAAACAATGACTGTGTCTCAATTTAGAGGCTGCACAAGTGGATTTGTCAGCTGCATATGTTATACTGGTGCACCAAGTGCTGTCCCAATTCGAAGTGTAGGTTACTTCTGATCCACACTTTAAATGCGCGCTTTGTTTGGGGCTGAATTAGCTTAAAACAAGTGTACATGCTATGTTTCCTTCGCAGTTTCCAATCATCAAAAATTTACTGCGTGCCAGATAGAAATGAATAAGAAGCAGTTCACTGCCTCTGAGGACGTGTTAAAAATAAATATATAAACACATATGTCCCAGCAGACAAAGAAGGACGGCAGTGTGTCCCATAAACACAAATTAATTTTATTACATGCATCAGACAAGGATTATTTGTCACAAGAAGAGCTCTTGAGGGCCACTTCCTCCACACGTTTGTAGGCTAAATGAAGGTAAATTAAAGTAAGCTTTGAAATATCTCGCTTTATTTTCTGTCCCGGGCTGCACAGTGGCGCTGTTGGTTAGCACAGTGGCCTCACAACTAGAAGGTTGCCGGTACGAGCCTTGATGTGAGCGGGGCTCCAGCTGGGAATGTTTCTGTGTGGAGTTTGCATGTTCTCCACGTGTTAGCGTGGATTCTCTCCCACAGTCCAAAGACATGCACCTTGGGGATAGGTTGATTGGATGCTCTAAATTGCCCATTGGAATGAGTGTGAGTGTGTATGGTTGTTCATCTGTCTGTGTTGGCCCTGCGATGGACTGGCGACCTGTCCAGGGTGTACCTCGCCTCTCACCTGTTGACAGCTGGGATAGGCTCCAGCCCCCTCCGCGACCCCGTCAGGGATTAAGCTGTAGACAATGGATGAATGGATTTTCTGTCCAATAAAAGAGTATATTTGTGTTTTTTTGTGGAAGAATTTGTCACTATCTGAATGTGCACCCTATGCCCTAATCTCTTATTCACTACATAGAAGGTGCGCAGTTTAATCCGAAAGTCACGTGGTTCACGAAGCTGCCGATAGTTCCACCATTAAGCAATTATTATCTGTGTTTTGGGAGCATTTTTTCTGCTAAGTTGCTGAAAGTGCAACATTTCTTGGCATTGTGAGGCATTAGCTGAATATTCAATAAGGAATTAGGTCAACTGTGTTTTTTTATTTGGTTAGTTTTAGTTATTTAGTTGTGTAACTAACAAGCTAGTGCTAATTAAGGCCATGGTTAGCTAACTCCAGTTGACTTCAATAAGCCTGTTTCTCAATTATTTATTTCAGTTATTTGCTGTATTTTATTCTCATGCAAACATTTCTGTTGAATGCCAGACCTATCTTTTAGGCATGGCTGTATTAGTACACTGTTTTTATTTTCTGCGTGTAAACTATATATATTATTACCAGCATATTTAGTTTTTTTTCTTTGAGACTGAGTTGCACATCCTGTAGGATACAAAGCCTCACAAACAGCACCATCAATCAGGACATATCCTGATCCTGCTGGATAAATGTTGATACTATAAAGGTGGAAATTATTAATTCAAGAAAATATTTTGGTGTAAAAAATATATTATGTTTATAATGTTTCAGCTGATGCCAGTGCCTGGTGAAAGTCCATGATTTCTCTGCTGTGTGCAGCTGAGACAGTTTCTCATATTGTGCTTCTTGTCCACATGAAACATGAAATTTTTTGCTGCTGCAAGATGTCCAGCCAACGTCACATCTCAAAAAGCTTCCCTGTTTCTGGCTGCAGCTCCACACTTGCTGTGATTACATCTCATCCAGTTTGCACATGTTCTCTCCATCTCTGTGACACTGCTGAAAAAAATTTATACTCTATAAATAAATGTTTTATTCTTTCCTGTTTACCTAAAGGATGAGTTTTTTAAGACCTGATAAACTTGTTTAGTTTATTAAACCAGAAAATATTTTAGATATTTAAACATTCAGTTATTTTAATATATTTCTAGCTAGAATGCCATTAAATAGGATTGCTGATTTGTTTAGTGAACATAACACAAAGTTAAATAAAAGAAATGCTGTAATATAATATTGTCTTCTGTGTATTAGAATTGTCCAGGAAGATCATGAAGCATCTTTCAAGTCATTAAAACTTTATTTTAAATATTTTATATCAAGTCTGCCATTCAGCTCATTTTCCTTTGACAGCAGACATACATAACATCTGCCACAGCTGGGGTGTTTGGCAAAGATTTAATCCTGGGAACAATCCTATAATGGGCTTAACTGTACAATGTAGATGTGAAGGTAAACTCAAACAAGATGTTAACCTCTGTTACATCCCCAAGCCTGTGGCCTGAGGATGTAATGATAAAGGGGTCGTAACAACCTCCGGCTCACTGTAGGGAGGTTGATGTGTAACATTTCCATGGTACCATGCAGAGAAAAACTGCTTTAACACAGTTATATTTTCGTCAAATTTAACTTAAATATTTATTTTTGATCACTTTGTTCAATCTGTAAATATATATACTGGTGTGTGTTTACACCAACATATAATTTGTATCAACTTAACTTGCTTTGTAACTACTGTAACCAGTAGATAGATGGGGTGATGCTAATGGAACAGTGAGGCTAAAAACATTAGCAACATGAAACAACAGACATGAATGGGGGATGCTAGAAACATAACGGGTACATCCTGCTGCATTTGTTAGTTGTTCACCTTTGTTTTATGTGTGCGACCCCGACGCCTGCTCCCGGGAATGAACCAATCAGAGGCGCTGCATTCTCTTTGTGCTTGTTAAATGTGACATAAATAAAAAAGGTTTGGAGGGAATCCAATATTAATTCATGCCCTTGTGGACACACAAAAGCTAGCCTGAAATGTGAGCTGAAATACTATTTTATGAAGAATAATTCTGCCCCCCTCCCTCACTTCCACACCCACTTTTGAAATCAAATCTACATCCTACAAGACACTTGGAGTGAAGTACTGTGCACATTCTTGGATAAAATCTATGCTAAACAACACTTTTATCCACGTAAATGCACTATAATGGCTATAACCTATGTGTGTGCTTTGTAATGGACCACCAGTGCCCTCTGTCAGCCTAAGCTAGGATGTCCAATATGTTTTGCCAAAATTCTCTTAAAAAGAAGTAGATTTTTAAACACTGGAAATGCTTTACATCTACGGATTATGTTCAATCTGAGTAAAAAAAGGCAAAAAGATTAGTTGTAGGGGTATTTGCTGTTGCAGATTTGAGAATGTGACAAACGAGGAAGTTGTACAAAAACCAAAACAATTGAGGTGGTAAGGTCTTCGGACAGTTGGTGTTCTTCTTTCCCTCTTCTTCTTTTTCTTCTCTTTCTCTGTGTGAAACATAAAATTGACTGTGGGAGAAAAACCAAACACCCTTCTGATGTGATTAGATCTTCCTCTGCTCTACACTTAGACATTTCCCCGTCTGTGTCGGCTCTATTTACTGCCTCATACGGCTTTTTACCTGTGAAATTTTATCATCAGTAACATTCTCTGATTATTAAAAGGAAAAAAACAAAAAAACTGACTGCTGCAGAGGAATTAAAGATAATCAAATTATATATTTTAAAGAGGAAATATTTTTTTTGCAAAATATTTTTTTTCAATGCATCATTGCAATAAAGCTATCCAAATATTCATCCATCCATTTTCATCCCTTCATCCTTCTTCAACCAATTCAGGGTTGTGGGAAGCCTATCCAATCAACAGGTGAGAGACAGGGTACATCGGTCCAAGTATCAACCTATTTTTTTTTTTTTTATGTTATGTGTGCACAAAATAAGCTGGACTTCGGTCATGTCTTATGCAATTACATTATATTATGAATTTATAAAATTTTGTTACAAACTGAAAGTTGTTGGCACAACACCTACAAACAAGTTCTTATGGTATCTGTGAAACATTTGTTTAAAGTGTTTTTCTTTTTTACAATAGTACATTTATGGCAAGCCAAACTCCAGCAATGCAACCAAACGCACCAGGCTCTTCTGATGAACTTTGGCTAGAACATCTAGATGAAAGCAGCAGAAGTTATTTTAACATTTTAGTGCGGAAAAACCACAAGTCTAACTAATAACAATAACTGTGGCTGGATTACAGTCTGTACTACACATTTACATACTTTCTCACTGACGTGACCATTAAGGATTTTGCTTTCCACTTAGAAAACTGCTAATGTGTAAAACATACAGGCCCTCGCTTATTGTAACTTTTTGTGGTAGTACTGTGGTACTATGTGTTGATCAGTACAAGAAGAGAAAACAAGTGTCCATATTTATGAAGTTAGACCTTTTGTTTTCATTGAAACTCTCAAAAAGGCTAAATGTAGTCACTGTCAGCATTTAAAAGTTCATTTCAGATCTTTGTAGTGCTGTCTTCACGAGAACAATGTTTTATTTGAGCTCCATATAATTTCCATGGGAACACCATGGGAAATCATTCAACCTGACAACAGTCATGCTCATGCTATTATATAAAATATTCAGGATGCTTAAAACACTTGTCTTGTGATAGTGAGGAATTTACCTTATTAGAAAAATACTTGTACATCAAGCAGGATTAAAACATCCATGTTCTCTGTTGTAGGCTACATAATTGACCACATGGGGGAGCTATAGTAACAGAAAGGCTGCATGCATTACCACATGTTATTACACAAGCCTCACTAAAGGCTGATGTGTCTACTGAAAATGAACAGACTTATTGTTTAAATAAATATTTATCTTGTAACAAGGCAAAATTAGATTTAAAATAGTCTCCTGCCTCGGTTTAGAGGAGCTAACATACACAATGATTGCTGAAAGTACATTTCATTGTGGCTTTTACACTTGGCTTTCCTGTGTCTCAGGAAAACAAGAAGCTGTATGCCAATAAGAAAATTGCAACCTCAAAAAATGTCTTCATCGATTTAGATATCAAACTTTTTTTTTTTTTCTTTTTTGGTAAGATGTCTGCAAACTGCACAGTGCCCCCACTCCCTCCACTGACATGGTTTTCATTTTGTAAGCTGCTTAAAAATGCTAATATGAATAACAAACGGTAAATATATGCAGCAACAAAGTCACTGCTACACTGTCACTAACTTGAGCTTAGTGAAGAGTTTTTTTTTTTTAAAAAGAACATTAAAAGGATGACTTAGAGAAGTTGTTCCTTTTTTTATTGCAAAGCTACAAACAGTTACATTGCCTAAAGGTCACCCGTCTGACTTCTGAAACTATTGCTAATGTGATAGATGTTATTGCGATACTGTTCTCACTACTGACAATAACAAAACACCCGGAGTATTTATTTCAGATGATAAAGAAATATTCTAGTATGATCATCACTTTAAGATTAAGACATTTCTACAAACAATATATACATTTTATAGATATGATTATACAGTATACATAATGATTATATAATAGTGGTGTGTTTCAGTTGCACATCCAGCCTAAGTCCAATATGTAATGCTGGTAAGAAAATTAGTTGATTTGAAAAATACTGGTTTTTAAGTTCTTTGAAAAGGTGTCCAGTATTACAAAATGGAAAGAACTCTGTTCATTAGGGAACATTACATCTGTCAGTGTTTGTAGCCTAATCATGCTTGTATTATAAGCTTGTGATGGAGAGTACAATCTCATTTGTGTTCATTTATTTGAGCAGCAGCATTAGAGTAGTGATTCAGAGAAACTGAATTCAGATATTCAGAAATAAAGAAGGCTCGGGTTTCTGTCGGGAACAGCTCTGGAGTACCATGTGTTTACTTAAAGGTTTCATCAGCTCTGCTGCAACAACAGTATCGGACATTATTCTTTTCCACCATTACAACTCTATACAGAATGAGTTATTTCATGTCTAATGACATAACCTGTTATTTTATGCTAGAATTTTAATTTTATAAAGATATACATATCTTTATATA
>JBAMIG010000006.1:12536137-12559069 GCA_037177335.1 Kiunga ballochi | reverse complement strand
TGTGTGTGTGTGTGTGTGTGTGTGTGTGTGTGTGTGTGTGTGTGTGTGTGTGTGTGTGTGTGTGATGTAATGTAAGTGAGGCCAGGTTTCCTTGGGTTCTCCTCTGTTGCTGGATTGGCTTCCAAAGCAAACATAAAAGACATATTAGAGCAGTAATTCTCTCTGTCTTTTCTGTCTTATCTTTACTTTCCCTCTCATTGTCTCTCCTCTCTTCTTTTTTCCTGACTTCTTGACTGGTAATGTATTTTTTTACCGCCTCTTTCATCTATCTTTATTCCATTTATCTTGTCTCCCCACTCACCTTTCTGTTCCTTATACTGTCTCCTTTATTTTAATTTTATCTTTAATTTCTCTCCCTTTCCCCTCTTCTTCTATCCCCTTGTCCTTTCTTTTCCTCTTAGCAAACCTGTTAAAAAAGCTCTGCTGGGTGTGGTGAGGTCTCTGTGCAGGCAAACACTGTATCCACTGTACTTTCCTGCTTAGTATGAGTGTAGGTGATTGGTCCCTATCACATATAAAATCCTTCCTATGACATCATATTGTGGCGTCCCTTGACATTCAATGCCCACTAAGCCAGCTTTCAAGGGAACAGTTTAGTATGTGTGTAGTTGTGCACACTCTTGCACATCTGGCAAAGATCTTCCAGTTTTTTTTCCTTTGTTCCTTTTCAGCTTGAACAAGTGACTTATTTGCAAGAAAGTAACTCAGATCTGTCTTGCTTTTTGTCTGACATACACACACACACTATGACGCAACAGTCACTGGTCATGTTCCCAAGGTCCTGTTCTCAGAGTAGTCTGACTGGAGGCCTTTGTCTGAGCTCACTTTAAAAATAAAACTGGAGCAGGATTACTTCACACACACACACACACACACACACACACACACACACACACACACACACACACACACACGCACACACACAATTGGACACACTCTTTGTGCATGAACTAAGCCTGACCTGAGGTGGAAAACGAGCCCACTGCCAACTCATGAAGATGTTAAAGTGTGTGTGTGTGTGCTCGTATGTGTGCCACCATACTGTATTCACATGTGTACTGTTTCGCTCAGCCTCCTCTTGACAGCGTAATTATAGGCTTTTGTAATAACTGTGTGTGTGTGATCACAAACACATATGAGCTTCTAATATGATCACATCACCTGTCAGTTTAAGTTCATGGTGTTACACAGAGATCCCTAAACACCCCCGACTGCAGAACTTAACAGAATTTCGATTACTCTTCATAAGATGAAGACTTTCTACTCTTTCAATTTTACTCATTGGACCCGAACAAAACCTCTGTACATTTGTGTACAGCAGATTAATATCTCACAATGTTGATTAGAATATATTTATTTTAATACGTAATATATTAAAGCTAAAAATCACAGTATGTTTTAGCAATGAAACTCTTATTACTATCACCTGTTTACAAAATGAAACTATACTAATTGGAAGATTAATGTGATCAAACAGTAATTCAGGCAGATCTCTTGTGTATCTACAGAAAAGAACACTTTGGACTTACAGACAGGAAACAAGGGATGTTAATAGAGGTTCCACAAGGCAAACAAATGTGGTTATCCTGCCTGGTTTGATGGAAATATAATAATATAATCTCGTGTTTATGAAAAATGTGGGACACTGTTTAAAATCAATCAATATTTATTTGTTTGTGAAGTACTAAGATAACCAAACTGCTTTCCAAAAAAGTTGGTGCAAACGCAAAAAAAAATACTAAAACAAGAAGTACTTTAGCAAAATATAGTTAAATGCAATAAAATGCCACAGTGTTTCTAGATATTAAAAGTCAGTCTCAATGATGTTATCAGTCTGGACTTAAAAAGACTCAAATCAGTTAACATGCACATATCAGGGGGAAAAAACAACCAAACAAACAAAAAGTAAATAGATACCATTATTCATTGAAAACAAAAATAAGAAGACCAGAGGTGGAAACACATTCACAAGTGTCATGTTTGAAGACTGAAATCCTGAAACTTAACGAATCCTGAGTCAGTAATCAATAGTATAATAAGGACCCACATTTCTGTAAAACAAAGAGAAATCAACTACTTAAATAGATGCATGTATTAAAATCTGTTCTGTGTTTGAGCTGTAAACATCATATTAGTTAAATGTAATAAACCCTATACTATTAAGTTAGCATTCTTTATGTATATAAAACACTCTCTGCAGGGTGGTGCTGAGCTGTGGTGCTCTACATCATGAGAAACTGAAAAACACACAGCTCTCTTCTTTAAGATCCACACCTTGTAGACCCAGGAACCCATATGTACTGATGTGTAAATATATCTGACATAGAATCAGTTTCAGACTTTTAGATAGTAGTTGGATGATACAGGGTTCTGAGCACTTTGAATAAAAACTCTTTGTAGTCCTATGTATCATGCTAATGCGCTTGTTACGGAACTTCATGCTTACAATGTTATCTTAAAATATACCCGGCATTAACTGATTGCTACTGGTTAACTGCAAATTGGAGGAGTTTTGAACTATCAGAGCTGCCCAGCGGAGCTAGTTAGACCACTGATGTCACTGTGGATTACTACCAACGCTAGGAAATAGTTCAAACCCTGATGGAGAAGTGCCGTGCACTGTTGAACATATGACTGAGAGCTGATAACATACAACTGTTTTGACAACAGCCACACTTACCAACAACAAAATTGCATTGGTCGAGGACCTCGACTCTTTTTTGGCTTGCCATGACAAAGAAACTCCCTGGACAGCCCCAGTCCCCCAGTAGACCAGCAAGACTTTCATCCCGCATACTGCTGAGGAACGATGTGCCACATCAAGGCAAAGCAGCAGATCCTGATGGTTTGCCAGGGAGAGCCCTCGTGAACTTTGCATGGGATCTGGGTAAGGTTTACAGATATATTTAGCATCCCCCTGTCTCAGTGCCCTTTCCAAACACATCTAAAGACATCTATTATAGTGCCACTACCCAAACTGACTGCTGTAAGGGGTTTCAGTGGCAACAATTTTCAATTCTGTCATTCATTCACATCATTCAAGATGTGTAAAGCCTTACATCTCAGAGCTTTTGAGAAAATTTTGCTGCCGTGGGAGAGACTTTTGCTTTTGAGGGGTGTAAAACTAACATTGAACTTTAATCTTTACCTGCTGATTCTTCACTGGTGACAGATGCCAAGCTCAAAGAAGTAGTGGCAACTTGCAGTTGTGTTTCCAGCAGCTTCCCCAAATTGCCTCAAGTCGCCAGTTTATCATCGCGTGGAGTCAAGTCAAGTCAATGTCAAGTCAAATTTATTTATAAAGCACATTTAAAACAACCTTTGTTGACCAAAGTGCTGTACAGGGGAGTCATAAAAGTAATAAAAATACAAATAAATAAACACATCAAAAGCCAAGGTGCGCTGCTTATTTGGTGTTAAATGCCAGTGAGTACAGGTGAGTCTTCAGTCTGCTTTTAAACTGATCCACTGACTCAGAGGATCTGACTGAGAGAGGCAGGCTGTTCCACAGCCATGGGCCCGTTACTGAAAAGGCCCGGTCTCCACGAGTGGTGAGCCTGGTTTTAGGGACTGTTAAAAGCAGCTGGTCTGCTGACCTTAATGCTCTGGCAGGGGCATGAAGGTGCAGCATGTCAGACAGATAAAGTGGCGCTGTGCAGTGTAGACATTTAAAAACCATTAATAAAATCTTAAAATGTACTTTAAAATCCACAGGCAACCAGTGCAGTGAGGCCAGAACTGGGGAGTGTGGAGGAACTGTTGACACAGGCCAGCACAACTGCTATAGACTGATTCGGTTCTGGACCACCTTATTCTTTCACCACTGTGTAGTTAAGGACACTCTCAAACAGAAAGGTTTTATCTATAAAAAAAAAAAAAACAGGATGATGTTGGTGCTGTACTGGTATTAATTTTGATAAAAAGGACTCTGAGTGACTATCTGTCATTCAATCAATCGTTTCTGCTTGTGTTTTCATAACATTAGCACTTTCTTCTCCCTGATCCCACCAGACCTCTCACTCCTAAACAAAATCACAAAGAACAATCAACTGAAAAGATTATCCTTTGCAGGGTGACAAGGCCGTTCCGTATTGAACGAAAGGGTGGGAAGCTTAGTCATCTCGGAGGGGCTCAGAGTAGAGCCACTGCTCCTCCTCATTGAGAGGAGCCACATGAGGTGGCGTGTCCAGTAAGAATGCCTCCTGGACACTTCCCTGGTGAGGCTCTCCAGACATGTCTCATGAGGAGGAGACCCCAGTGAAGACACAGGGAAAGGTGGAGGGACTACATGTAGATGAGTCACTGAAAATTTGTGATGAATTTTAATGAGAACAATGTATTTCAGGAAGTCCTGATCAAATCCTACATCAGGCAAGACTGAGAGTACATTTCCCTTTGTATGTCAGGTAGTCTGTCTTCTTACTAAATACCCACAATTTGTTAAAGAGTCACATCAATGTGCTTTTGGCCCAACTATAATGTCCTCACATCAACTATAAAGTTGATTTATGTGTGATAGTGTGACTCTAAAGTGAAGATTCCTTACATCCTTTAGAAGAATAAATGAATACAAATTTAGACACAGGGGTTTTTTTGTGACCAGCCCGGTACATCTGGTTAATTTTCCTCCAAGTTATCCACAAAACACTACAAGTGCTTATACTTCCATCATGTACACCTCTGGTGGGACTTAAACCCATCAACGTGCCATATACCAGTTAAGAAACTGAAGACACACTTAATCAGCTTTGTCTACTTACTCCAAAATCCCCTTCTCTCTCCATTAACTTCTACTCCAAAAACACCCCAGTCACAGCTGAATCACTGCCATCCAAAAGGTTTCAAGGGTGCGTGTTGCCAGCAAGCACAGATGATACCCACTGAAAGCTTTCACAGTGGAGGAGCAAAGCTTTGCCACAACAAGGTCCCAGAGTACTATATTAAAGATAATAAATGAAATACTGTGAAGTATTTCAATTGAATTTTTTTGTTCCTTTTTGATTTAATATGAATTCATTAGCTTTTCCAAATAGAAAATCTTTTTTAAGAGTTAATAAAATATTTTGACTTGTATTTGTTTGTTGATTCGATGTAGTTGCTTTTTATTTAATGCATTTTCTTATTAAACTAATATCTAAAGTATGAAAAAAAAACTGCATTGTAAGCAACCCTCACGTTAACTTCTCCTCTGGCAGTCTTAGCCTCATGCTTTTGTTGAAGCTAAAAATGACTATCCTTGGTTCACTTTGTGTGTGTGAGCCCAAGCAGGTTGGCAGTCAAAGCCACATCACAAGGCAAACCCTCTTCAAACCGCTGAGGAAATATCTGACAAGCTAGGGAACATCGAGGACATTCAGGGGAGACACCTGCTGAATCAGGCGCCTCTACGCCACGGAGTGTGATGGAAACTGATCCACTAATATCAGCCATTCAGCTATTAGTGTCTTGTACAAACACACTACCTTCTATTAATACTGTAACCTGGCACACACTCCCTTCTCTATAAATGCACACTCACGCTGTGGCTGTCACACATACCTGATCTGGTTTCAGCAGTACAAACCTTCCCAGCAACACATTATACAAGCAAGTGCACTGGCCCACACATGCAGATACACACACACACACAAACACTTGCCGTGGCTTTCAGTAGTGTCCCGTTCAGTAGACACTTGAAAGGACACCCTAGAGAGGAGTCCTTTTCACAGTAATAGTGCCCAGCAGCACTTAGCGCGGACCCCATGGCTCTCATCCACTGTAGTGAAGAGGAGGAGGGTTCTCAATTCCACTGCAGCCCACTTTTCTCTTCCCACTGAGTAGGAGTAGAGGAGTCTTTCATGGGCATAGTACTCCACCGCCTGCACACTCCAAAGCACTCATTCACCCATCGTCCACTATGGAGTGTGAGATCTCGAATTTGAATGAACAAGCAAGCAGGAATTGTGAAACTTTTTTTTTATCTTATTCGCAGTTCACACTCAAAACACTTAAACTCAGTCGCCACAGCAAAAAAATTATATTAAAAATTACTTTTAAATATAGATAAAATATAATATGAGGTTTTTAAGGAGGCAAGGCAAGTTTATTTGTATAGCACTTTTCATGTACAGGACAATTCAAAGTGCTTTACATGGAAATGGTAAAAGCATTACAGATACAGAAAAGAGTTTAAAAACAGCAAAAATCACATTAAAAACATAAATTAAATAACGTGGTCTTTAACTGGTTCAGGTTCTAGTTAAGGAGCTAGGCCTTCTTCAATATAACAGAATAGCCTTAGTCCTACAAAGAATTAATGTAACATTTATTTTTAGTGCTGTGCTTTACTTGTAAGTTTTAAAAAAGAGCATAAAATGTTAATGAATCAAAGAAACAAAATACCTATAAAATGTGGCAGGGGGTGTAAATCAGTCAAATTGATTGAACCATGAGCTATTTTAAACTTGTCTAAAGCAGAAACTTAAAGCTGTCCACACTGAGCAGATCTAATGCTGGTAGGGAGAGCGAGGAGTCAGTAGAGACAGAAGCTGTGTCTGTGGGACAGAAGACAGGTTGGTGTAAGGTAATAAGTACCTCATGAGGTGGTGTGGATGAGATCTGAGAAATATGTTTGTGTTTAAGTGATGGTGAAAATTTTTAATGCATCCTGTAAGTGAACTGGAGGACTTGCAGCGAGTTTACGGGGCACATGAATAAGCTTCTCCATGTCAGCCTGAAAGACCCATGGGCCTAAGTTTCCTGCTATTACAGAGGCGAAATAAACCTAATTGCCCTGTTAGTTCATATGTTGAATGATCAAACAAACCCAAAAGTTTCTTACTATTAAATGAACCAAAGATGACAAAGGGCCAGAGACTAATTATTTCATAAAACCATGTTATCCGGAGTTACAGTAGCCCAATATTCACCAGGTATGTGTGCAATAGACTCCAGATGCACCGTGGCCTGCAGCTAATTGCACCCATTAGTCAATGATGTGGTTCTTACCTGCTGCACCACTGTGCGATTCAGGCGCATCATAGAAGTCCTCATATTTACTTTGCTTGGTGCCAAGTCTATTTTAGGAGTCAGTAGCACAGTGAGAGGAGAAATACCCAAAATGTATACAACACACATGGCATTTAAAGACATTGACCCATCATGAGTTTTTCATTCAATTTAAGTTAATTGCATCACTTGTACACGGTGTACATATAAAAGGACACCCCCCAAGTTTTCACTGACCAGCTTTAATAATTTGAAAAAAGGGTTTTAAAAAATGAGTAATTCACCAAGTACAATAGGTCTAGATGAATTAAATCAGTTTTCTGTTGCCAAGTTCAAGTCTTGAATAAAAAGTTTAACTTCCTCTTTAAGTCATTCTGGATGTGCAACTTGTTTGTTTCAGTGTGGTCAGTTTACAAGCAAACATTTCCCGAAGGGGCCAAATCGTTGCAATGTTGAGAAACTTGCAGCAGGCACTGATTGTGGTCAAGGGACCTCCAGCTGTGCTAATGGTCACTGGCAGCTAGACAGGTCACACACTTTGTCACAAAGTTTATCTCCATCCAGTATTGCATTCATTTTTAACCAAAGTCTTGCACTGGGGCTGCTGGTGGCATAATGATTACATTATTGATGCCTAAAGAAGGTTCTTAAGCCAGTTTTAGTGGTTTTGACTATTATGGATTAAAAAAATAATTAAAGAGCACCTTTGGGATTAACTGTAACTTTTGCAACCATGCTCTTATGGTTTGGGTGTACACATACTCTTGACTATGAAGCAAACCTGCCACCCCTATCAAAGGAAAACCTCTGCCATTTATTGTGTTTTTACCAGCTTATATTGTGTTGTTTAAACACAGTAGAAGACAGACCCTCACTTCACCTTCACAGTGGAAAAATTACCCTGACACTGCGAAGCTGAAGCGAACAGGCAGGAGAATGAGGACAAGACAAGCTGTAGTTAACGCCCTCTTCTCCTCTCTGAGTCAACCATTTGAGCTAAATGAGACACTTTCTCCATCTCGTTCCTGAACATCCTCTGCATATTCTGTTGTCACTGTGTTTTTCTCCTGTGAGTGTGTGCGAGCTCAGCATCACCGGTGGAATTCACAGCTCTTGGCTGAGCACGGCCAAGATTACAGCAACATTCCCTGCTGCTCAGTCACAAAGTAAATTCAGGATTTCCTAAGGCATATTTGAGCTTGGATGATATTTGTGTGAATGTGTTTCTTGGCTGAGGATCTGGACACCATGAGTCTGAGAATAATCAGGGCAATAGTTCCTGGGATACCTAAAATTCCTTCCGGAAACTTTGCTGTCTGATAGGGTGATTTAGGGTCCTGTCTTGTGTGTTTAAATTTGATGTCAAGTGAGTGAAAGTTACACCAACTCTCCTTGCTAATTCTAACCCCCCTCCCTGTGTCTTTCTCTTCCATTTCAGGTTGTTTATACTCTTGCCTCTGGAATTATGGGACAGTTGTTCAGAGAAGCCTATTATGGTATGAGGACACAACACATCCCACTCCCACACACCCAAATACCCACACAAACACACACATAGGGGGAGACAGCTGCAACATCCACAGTGATAGGAATCAGGCATTCCCAGTGTTATCAGACCAGAATGTGATGATGCAGTGGATTCCTCAGATTCCTAAGTGGTCAGGTTAATTCCTCACGCTTGCAGACAATTACCTAATAGCAATAAAATAAATTCATGCTCTGCATTACATGCATGAAGTCATGTAGAGAAAATTAGAAACAGGTACACAGATAAAAGGAATGCAGAGGAAAAATAGACAACAATCAGAAACTATTTTGGGCAGTGACACATTATAAACCAGCAAGGCTTACACCCATTTCCCAGTAATGACCATTAGACTATTAGTTCAGAATATATCCTGGCCTCAGAGAAATGTACATATCAATGCAAGAAAACAATTAAAAACTAAATAATGAATGGCTGCTAGAACTGCTGACTGTGGCTGTAATTTTGTAGCTGTCATTATTTGGATAAGGAGGAGAATATTTTGCAAACCACTTAGTTATTTGCTGCATTAAAGGGATATAAGGACATAAGAATACAACAATGCTATTAGCGAATAAAAACACATTTTTGGAGTTTAAACAAATTATTACTTAAACCATCTGGATTAACCTAGTTTTTATCTAATTATTAGTATATATTTGTTTTTATGGTATGATTTTTGGCACAACAGACGAGCTCATGAAAATGGTCAGGTTCAGCAGGCAGGACAAAACTTAGGCCAAACTGATGCAAGATGACACCAGAAATACACACCTTGTGGGACATTTAACCAGTTAAAGAGAGTAAGAATATGACACACATACATCACACCTCTCTTGCACACAGTGCCCATGTGATGTTGACCAGGATGTGCATTTGTATGTGTTTCCACTGTGAGCTGGGGTGGACTCACTGAAACACACACACACACACACACACACACACACACACACACACAAACATAAATGCACAGTTGCAGTCAACAGAAATATTAAAGAAGCCAGAATTTTGATACTTTTACAGTATTACAGTAAGCTGTCACTTATGTCACTTATGCCTCAGGCCCCTCTGTACCTTCTTTTTGTTGACAAACACCACACATTCATATCTGCACAATCATAACCTCCCTCCAAGTTTCTGTACTACTCTTTAAAAATCTTGTTTAACTTGAACAACATATAATATTCAAAGACAGATTCAAGTCCACTGAGAACCAAACAAACATGATATTGAGGTCATTTTCCCCCTTAATAGATGGGCACTCGCTCGTGAAGAATGCTTTGATCTCAAAATGACCCAATGAAAATTCATTGTGTGTGTGATATCTGTCACTTGGAAGCTTGCAGCAGTATTATAACGAGCATACGGTTGGCGTCACATACAGCTCATATTAACCCCTTGGCTCTTATCTGCATCTTCTGCGTTTTTGTGGAAGATTGTGTGTTTTTATCTTTGCAAATGAGTACTTACATATGCATCCTCATTTACGTAAAAGCTAATGTGTTTTACTCATGTTTTTTAAGCCTGATTATGAACACTGAATCAACCAACGAATGAGGCAAAGTTTTTGGCTCACAGCTATCATTTGAGTATGTTCTCGTTTTCCTCATTTAGCCTCATCATTCATCTTTATCATGCCCAAACCCTTCAGTCATTGTCCTAAAATTCTGCCATCATAGCCTTGAGAGAAGTCAGCCGTGCACCCAGAAAACTCTCACAGCCATTCAATAAGGACCATTCACGGCCCACGCTATAGGAAGCAACAGAACAGAACAATGTGCTTACACACATTTATGCCAATGTAAGGGTGAACTAAAGGTGAATATTAGGACCAAATCGAATTTCACAGAGAAATACTTTGCATGAAAAAAAATCTGACACAATGAGATACTTCAAGTGTAGCTTCAGTCTCAGAAAAATAACAGTCAAACATCCCAATGATCCCACACTCTCCTCCTCACAAGAATCCCTGTCTCCTGCAAGAACAAGATCCATGAGTGGCTCCAGCAGATATCTAACCTGGCAAGCATATGTCTGTGTGTGTATCTGTGTAAGAGTGTGTGAGTTTCTGTCTTCCCCCGGCCGTCCCACAGGGGATACGAGTGTCTCGTCTCTGAGTCACAGGCAGGGTCTGTGTTTGTGTGCGAGACCATCAGAATGCATCAGCATCAACATCGGCAGTTCACCTCAGGCAGACACACACATTCACACACACATGTGCCGTACATCATTCAACCTCCCCAGGGCTATGTGCTACCCCCCTCCACATCCCTGTAAGCAGAAAGCTCTGCCTCTTCATTCGCTTTCCAAGTCAGATGGGCCGTTCACTCACACTGCACAACGGCAAGCAGACACTGCTCACTTGATATGCTCAGAAAGCTGTCTGAATATGTAGCACACACACACATACAGACACACAATCATTTCTTCAGATGGATGCATATGGTAACTTTATTTTACTAAACAACTGTAAGGATAGACTTATTGGTTTTTTATCTGTTGTATTTTAAAGACAAATTGTATTTACACTTATGTACCCTCCCTCTCATCTGTGAAAATAAAAATATAAAGAATTGAGGACATGATGGACATGACATGACATAGTATAGTATAGTATAGTATGATTATGCACCTTTCACACTGATTTGTAGTCATCCAATAGATTTTATGGGCCATTGTTTCTGTCTGTATTTCATAGACATAAAAACAGGCAAGTGATCAAACCCTAAATGCTGCTGTGAAAAACGTATCTGTGAAGCTGTGCAAATGTGAATTACACCTTTCCAAGATGAACCAATCTCAATATTTTTCTAGGGGAGCATTTTACTGTTAAATTAGCTCTTCCTGTGAGGAGCTGATGATAAGACAAAAAACTGTAGTACACCACAGGATATATTTGAGTCAACTAAAAGTCTGTTTTATGAAGTAACTTTTTTAGCTTATTGTGAAGATGACCCTTTCTGTAAGCCTTCATGTTTGACAAAAAGCTGTTTGACTCCTACAGATTTGAATTCAGTTTATCTGATTATTAAAGAATTACCAATGAGGACAGGAAGCTGCTTGCAAATTAAGAAAGCATCTGGGACTGGACATCAAACTCACGTTAAATTCTGTGCTGTTCCAGTCATTTTTCCATCAGCCTCAATGGACATGTCCAGTTCTTGAACGTCACTCTTGTAAAAACATGACTTAATTTATAAATATTAAAACTAGTATTTTGATTGCAAAATAGAGTGAAAGATAGATAGTTCTAAAAGATGGATGTTGGGTTTTAACAATACATGTAGTTATTTTATTTTTCCACCAAATAATTAACTTTGGAATGGACCTTAAAAACTAAAATGATAAATAGTGTGCTTAATCTTCACTGTCCATCTTTATAGGTTTAAAAAGCTTTTAAAGCACTTAGTCAACAATAAAACATTGTGGAGGTTTCCTCATACTGCTTTGCTGCTATTTTTTCAAAATGATGAATAAATCCGAATGTCGAGGCAGTTTGAAAGGAATGTGTCAATAAATTTAGCCTGGAAAGGACCAAAACACACACTCACTGATGGAAAGATAACTTAAAAAGATATTGATAAGCGTTTACATTTAACAGCAGTAACATTGATAAACATACAGTACATTTTGGTGACAACAACAGGCAAAAATGGACAATGCAAAGGACAGACATGAAAGACTAAAGGAATGGATGAGACTGGGGACATGGAGGTGTAAAAAGAGAAAAATAAAATGAGGAAAAGAGAAGCGAGTGGTTTAGAGATAAAGCTGTCACGCAGAGAGGCTAACTGTGGAGTGGACATCAGAGCTTCACTGTGTCTGAGTGCTTTAGCGAGCCTTTCTGCGCTGAGAGTCATCATCATTCTATGACATAGATGAATAGTACATTAGCATAAGGGAGGGCCTGACATGACACACGACAGACACAACTAACTCCCCTTTTTCCTGTAACCTTTTCACAAGCTTCTTTTCACCAAGAGAAAGGCTTTTCTTTCATTTTGTCTGTTTACATGAAGTATGCATGTGTATACGTGACTTCAGCATCCCAGCACAGTTCATCACATAATAAGAGGATAGGCCATTGTGTTCAATAATACTGCATGAGGCTGTTGCCGATACAGTATGCAGAGTGAGTGTGCACAGAAGAGAATAAAAGAGAATATAACAACTCTGCAGAGCCTCACTACACAGTGAGGTAGGAGCCCTTTGTATGGACTTGTGGCCTTGTTTGGAGTGTGCCTCGTTCTGGTTTGTTGTTTAATGAAGAGCCTCTCAGACAGAACACACATTCACTCACCAGATCAGATCAGTGGTTTTCTAGCATCTGGTAAATGGGGGTATGTTTGGAGGGGTGAAAGTAGCATCCCAAGGTCTTCCATTCATCAACTGATTTTCATTCCTCTTGATCATTTCCAGAGAGCATATGGCAGTGAATGTTCCTGGCATACGATTACGGTGTTCTGCAAAAAGAGGAAAGTCTGTTACACTGGTTAATCTCTGTTTTCTCTTAATTTAAACTCTGCTGACTGAATGGAAGTCCCTTCTTGGTTTCTTCCTCTTCTTTGTTGACTCACTGGGCAGCCAGCGTATGTCTTCTAAAATAGCAGGGGAATCCTTTGTGCGTAAGAGGTGTCTTCCTAATGTAGTGGCACAGTGCCATTTAAGCACCTTTGAGCTGGGAAGCACAGGGATTGCCCAGCCAATCCATCTGGTAATAATTGGATCAGCATGCGTCTGAGGAGGCCCAGGCCAGGCTGCCACTAACTACTGTCTTAATTGGATTAGCGAGTGTAACTCTGAATGTGTGTGCGTGTGAGGGTTTCCCCAGCTTACAGTGACCCAAGAGTGAATAGTAAAGCTGCTGGAGTTGGACGTACTTGTGACGTCACTCTGGAAGACAATCATCCGGTCACCATTGTGACCCGATGACTGGCATTTTCCTTTTCACACAGTAACGTCATGCAGGAGATTCCATCAGCAATAAACACATGATGTCACTAAACGAGAACAAAGACACAGAGAGAAAAACACACAAATCTCTTGCAGAATCCAACTGGCAAGGACTATTTATGAGCCACTGCCTCTACTGGCTAAAAGATATACAAAGAACAACCATAATGACAGCAGCTCAGTAAAACAAATGACAGTAAAGGTGTCTTGTTTGACTCACTGCACTGCAATCACATTAGGATCAGTATGGATCTATTTTTAAGTTTAATGGTATACAGATTACCCTAACTGGTAATCCTCACTGACCTTTTTCTTTGTCTCTCACCTAGTTTTAGTTGCGTGAAGGTCCCGCAATTCATCCAGCACAAGGAGTAAAATCCTAAGTCTTACGGTAGGTAAGATAGGATGATATGAAACTATAATGTGTTCTATAGCAACTAGTTCAAGACTCTGATCAGAGAAAATTCATACGAGTAAATGTTTATGGTGTGATCTGAGAACAGATTTAATAAATTTAACATCTAAAGCACTGAAAATCTACTCATTACATGCATTGTAGTGCAAAACCTTCAAATACAACTAGATATAGAAACCTTGCAAATGGAAAACACACCAAAAGAGATAAATGCGACAACAGAGACAAAGAAAATAACTTTAAAAGAAAATGTACTTCTGAAGGTGTTTCAATAACATCTCCTCGCCAGTGCAGGAAAATTTGCACAAAACCTAATTGTATAAACTTATATTTACCCCAAGAAACCTAAGCGTTCTGCCCATCTGGCCAATACATTGATGCAGATGTTGGATTGTCCCTTCTACCTATGCCCCACAAGACACTGTAGGTGCATTCACACTAAATTAATTAGCTAAACTCAGTACAACTGGGAGCTTGGTCCACATAAAGAAAGTAACAATCTGTTAGTGTGAGATTGTATTCTCAAACAAGTCAGGCCTTTAAATGTATGAGTTAATTCAGGAAAACTTCTATTTCCACCACATAAGAGCAAAACACATAGCTGCAGCTGATCCTAGCTGACCCTTCAACCCCAGTAACCTAAGTTTCTGTACTGGGTGTGCATGCTGTGCTGTGTAAACAATGGTCCAAATTTGCTGCTAAGCTTATTTCAGAATCAGAAATCATACTCGTAGCATAGCTATTATACGCAGATTTTCAGTTAGCTGAAATGAAAATCCCCATTTTTGTCAGTGAATCCTACAACACTGTTAAATGTTGAGCTTTGCACACAGTCTGTGCAGTGAAATGCAAAACATGTTGTATGGACATGATAAAAGAAACAATTTAACCTGTAAGTTGATGTAACATTTATACAACTCCAATTCTGATGAAGGTGGGATGTTGTATAAAATGTAGCTTCATTAAATGTGTTTCTAGGATCAAATTAAAAGTAAGTAAATAGTTTCAGAGTCCACCCTTTACAGGTCACCAGTCCGTCACAGTTTTTGCATCATATTCAATGAAATGTTGGGATTCATTATAAAATGTTTGAAACTGCATGAATTGAAAGAAAGATTAAATGATAACACTGTTTATTTCTTATTTTGATACTTTCTAAATCAAGAAGACTTTCTTTCACCTAACCACAGTGCAATAAACTAATCCTGATTTGCTCCTTTGCTTTCATGTGCGGGTGAGTGAGTGGGGGTGGGGTCTGAATGTGCCGATCTATAAGCCCCATCTACAGAAAAACTACCTTTTGTCAACCGGAAAGAGCATCGGAGGAGAAACATTCAAACTGGACATCTTCAGATCGGTTCAAACACAGAGATTCAGATGATTATATGAGCACACGAATACAGACTGGCTGGCAAAGCGTCAATATTTGAAATAGGCAAAAGATAATGCAGCGTTAACAGAGTTGTTACTGACACATGACTCATTCAGATAGATGCGTTCAGCTGCGGCAACCTTGTTCTGAAGCCATTGTGTAATTGTTGAAGTAAAACTATATAACTTTCTCATCTGAACATGTGTTTCTGACTCCTTTTCATTGCATTTCATGTATAATGCTGCAGCTCTGATCATCCAACAGAGTTCTGGGCAGAAAATGCACCTCAACACTGTTGCTTTTACAATGCCTTTACAACTAACTTTCACTTCAGACACTGCTTGAGCACCAACGGGATATCAACACACTGGCTGTTTAACATTACTAAATAATATAGGTATCTAATCTAATTTATAAGTTATTGCCAGTGTACACCAAAAATAATGACATAACTAATATTAGTGACAGGGTACGTAATGAGAAGATCCCTCTCCTCAGGTGCAGAAACCAAGGGTAGAAGAGAAACAACTCTCTTAAATGTAGGAACAAGGGGAGGAGGAGAAGCGACTCCCTACAATGTTGGAACCAGGGTCAGAGGAGAAGCGATCTCCTTAAAAGCAGGAACCACAAGCACTGGAGAAGCGAATCTGCTTGGGTGTAAGAACCAAAGGTGGAGGAGCATCCCGTCCTGGGATCCCTCTGAGACAAGAACTCAATCTGGATGAGGAGTGAGGCAGGTGGTGTGAACCGTGGCTGGAATACTGGGACACCACTTTGAGGTTGAGAAGCACTGGAAACAATACTAGAGACAGAGGAAGCTGAAGTACAGGACGCAGGAGACATGGGCTGGGGTGCTGAAGACAGCTGGGGCAAAGGGGATGCAGGTCAGTGTGGGAGAACAACCTCAAGGATGCATTAAAGTCTGCAAAGGCCTTAGCCAACACCTCAGGCCCACTCAGGAGACTAAGGTACCAAGTTTTATACATTATCACGTCAATAATTTTCTTGGCCATTTTTTCCTTTGAGCCAGGAAGAAGTAAAGTCCTGACAAACAATCAGAGTATGTCTTTGTTTCAAGTTGCATCTCCTCAAACGCACCATTCATCTGCAGAGTTTCACTGGTGAACGGGAAGCTGAAGGTTGGGAAGCAGACTCACAGGCTGATCCAGGGCAGGAATAATTTATTGACAACATTTTAAGACAACAGATAGGTTTGTTATTTGTTCATGAACTGAAAATGTGTGGCTGCATTACTTCGCTATTCTTTAAATAGAAACTTTTTTAAATGGGGTAAGAAAAAGAAGGAATTTCATGGTTTAGGTACATTTCCTTCAGAATAACATTTTAGCAAGAGGATGCTTCTATTCACCATGTCAATGGTGAATGGAAGCATCATTCTCAGCTTTCACCAGTCACATGATTCACAAATCTGCAATCTTCTGTGTACATATATGACATAGAGCATTTCCGGTCATGCCTACCACTTTCCTTTTGTGGTATCAATGAACAGTCATAAACATATTGTTTTTCATTTTAACTGCTGCATAACTTCCTAAATATAACATGGACATCACACATTTTTACATTATTTAAACTTTATCTTCATCTGATGTTTTTTTTTTCATTAAAAAAAACTTTGTTACTTTCCACCTCTGAAGATATAATATCCATCATGCTATGGAAAATGTCACAACTTGTAAGCTTTTAATTCTACCTTTGTGATGTGAGAACATCCATTGGCTAGGTGGTTATTGTTGTGGTGCTGTATCAGGTCATATCAACCATTTGGCAGTTTTGGAGGTTTACAAATCAGGATTTTGGAAAATTGTGATCTTAAAAACCAATAAGCACATTTTTTTATATCGCTGTCAATTACATAACAACTGAACTGGTTTGGAAACAGTATGTGTAAATATACAGCAGTTAGCTTTTTGTTACGCAACATAGTATATATATTCTCTGTGTGTACTTCGGACAGATTGTATATCAGACACTTAAGGAGAAACCTTCTGCAATTGCTCACTTTTTGCTGTACTGCCTCACATTTTCCTCTGGGATATCATCTAACTTCCCAGGAAGCTTAAAGTAGAATAACCTGGATTGATGGATCAAAACCCTAATAACATTTTGTCACTGGTGTTATATGCTTTTGAGACAAAGCTTAAATATATAAAAATATAAGCTTTTTAATTTAAAAAGAAAGCAAAAATAAAAAGGCTATCATTTTCACACAAAAAAGACCAGGTTGACTTATCTGCTAACCAACAGGAAAACCATTATGAGCACAATGCCAGTTTTAAAATAAATGTAATGAATGTGTGATTAGTCATTAGGTGAAAATATCCGTTCCCCTCCATCACAAATATACTATTTACTTGACTACTCGTCACACATTGAAATATAAATGTATCCTTTTTAGTGTGGGCTGTAGTGACATAATTAGGGGAAAAAAAGACTGTCTCTCTCTTGGAAACAGGATGTTTTTATCAGTTATCAGTGAAAAGAAGCCCACAGAGACCCCTCAATGTTTTGTCCCACATCCATATACACTCACACTCAAAAGCACACACACACACAAACACACGCACACACACACACACACACAATCACAACTACCTTAAAACCGTTACCATTGAAAGGAGGGCCAATCAGAAAATGGAAGGTAAAAGAAGAGGAAGTTAGTGTGGTCACACTGTATGTGCTCATCATCAGCGCTGACAGAAATAGCTTTGTCAGAGAGTAAACAACATGGCCCATTCATAAAAGAGAGAAAAAAAGAAAAAGCCAATGAACGCCTACAGTGCAAAATGAGGGGAAGAAAGAGATAAAAACAAGAAAAATACAGGCACAGATGCAGACATGAGTAGAAAAAGAAATGGAAATGTAGGCATACAAACAGAAAACGGTAAAGGAGGAGTTTGAAACGTGTGGCTGTAAAGCTAGATGATGACATCACATCCTTGTCACTGATGGTTCCACTTCCTTGGTTTGGAAAACACCAGAAACCTACGTCACTTGGTGAGATACTGGTTTCCAACTCTAACTCTTTTTTTTTCTGAAAGTCACACGTCGACACATTCACACACTCACAGATCTATACGCATACAGACTGTACTATCACTAATCGCTGTACAGTTAGCAACAGTGCTCATAACACAGTACTTAATGCAGCCATGTGTGGTAACTAGCCAGCTGTTTCCTAGCCCACACATTGTCCCATTACACAAATGACTTTCCACTTAAACATACACCGAGCGCACATACAACATACTTGCCAGATAAAACCAGATAAGGAAATTGCTAAACATTGTTAGGTTACTTTCATGTGTGTGCAGGCACTATATATCAGAAAGAGGAAGTGATGCAAACTGCAGGCTATATTTAGAGCGTCCATCTCACTTCTCTTTCCAGGATTAGCACACACACAAAAAACATATGTGCACAAATGTGCAACACATAAGAAGACCCAGTGAAAGTGCACACTTCCTTGCCACAAACACCCACACTGTCTTCCAGTGGTAGATATGATGCAATGTGTTCACGTTACTTGCAGGTAATATTCTCCTCATGTGGGGACCAGCAGCCAGCACACTTCCATTTATTTCTATTCATGTGGTAGAGCATCAAAATCTGGTTTAAGCAGAAAACAGGTGCAAAGACTCAATGTATCTGTAGATTTACACAGATGTGCCCACATACTGTTTCAGAACAGCAACAACAAACAAACCTATGGGCATATCTCTGGCCCTGCTATCTGAAAATACCCCTTAGGAATGCCCAGGTGATAACGCTGTGTCATTGCAATACTGATGTCATATGATTGTCATGGCACTAAGCGCTGAGTGGGTGTTTTCACTTCCATTTACATCACATGGTCGCAGAATGAAACTACCAAGTGAGATTCGAGTGGGTGGTGTTGTCGCTACCTTGATCAGTGGACCACAAAACTGCTAACCATGTCACCAGATGATTCAAAGAAGAAGATGGTCTACTGACCGGATATCCTGGCCATGCAGGTTCCCACAGGACTGTGTGGTTATCGGCAGAATTAGCTTCTTTCTCATGCATAAAGATTGTCAGTACTACCTGACTTCTACATGAATCTTCCATTATCAGTGATGTAATTTTGTCTGATTAAATTGAAGAATCGGGAACCAAATATGCCCCGAGGTTTTATTCATATGTTTCATTTCTTCACAATAAAAACCTACCTGCCCGCAGTTTTGTACAGAAAATTAAAACCAGAGGAATCAGGAGGCTAACAGAAAAACCTGGACGTCACACTGTAACCGTGATACTGAAGTTTCTTGCTCTTAAAAGGCTGTTGTTTAGGCTTTCTTGAGAGGTTAGGGTTCCTCACAAGCACTATGACTGCCTCAACAAACAAGTTGTTTTTCAAAGTGTCCCATTTCGCAAAATGCATCACCCCACGATGACACAAGGCTGCCAAACTAATAGAGGAGGCTGAATGTACTGAGATTAACCGGCTGTCATCTTTTGTCAGTATAAATGTGACTTATGATGTGTCACAACATCAATGAAGCCGTTTGAGTGATAGGAAAGCCATACAAAAACATTGTGATAAAGAAACATTTTGAAGGGTTGCATTCTATGAGTAGAAATAATAATCAAATGTTTTCTTTGACTCTGAGGGAGCTTTTACAAGACTAAGGAAAATCCCCAAACTCTGACTAAGAGCCTGCATTACCAGCAGAGTTTTGAAGTAATGGGTTTCAACTCTACAAAATCTGGAAGGTCTTATAAATAATACTTTCGTGGGACATGTAGTATTGCTGGAGCTTGATGCAAACCATGGCAAAAAGTCAGGATCTCTGCTAAAATTACTGACAAGTTCTATTTTGGTTCGTCCTCTCACAGGTTATACTGCCAGAACATCATTGCTGTAAGAGCCAATCAGGACTAAAGGGATGGAAACCTTAAAATGAAATACACCAAATAGCAAATTTACTGATCAACAAGGTAAAAAAGAAGGCGAATCAGAGGGGGTTTTGATGTTCTGGTCACTGGAGACATATGGTCAGGGAGTGGGGATGTTTTTGATCCAGAACTGCATTTTTTAAAAACGCCAACATCCCCAAACACAGTCATAAGCACGTACACTTAGTACAAGTACAAATCCCTTAGCCCCCCTAAGGCCCACCTCTGGGGGGGTTAATGGAAGCACTCACTCACCCTGATACTTTCCTCTCCCCTAAAGCTCATCTTCCACTACCCCTGTCTTCCTACTCCCCTTCTTTCCCCACTCCACCAGAGTTTTACGCCTCAGCGGATCAAGGAGAGGTGGGTGGCAAGGCTCACCAGCGTCGACAGTCTACACAGGAAAATGGGTCAGATACAGGAACCGATGGTGGGGGGGGGTGATTGGGGTTAGATGGTGGTGAATGTCCCCAGGGTGTCATCACTCATGGACACATGCTGCCGCTTGAATTTCACAAACACTTTTTGATAATTTTATCACCAGAACCTTACTAGGAGAATACGGAAATTTCTATTTTGACCGAGTCAAGATGAAAAAACTGAAATAAAAGGATAAATCAAAACAAGAAAATAACCTACTATGTGACTGAGTCTGGATCTAAGACTAGGTGGACTTCTCATTTTTTCCACCGTCTGTGCAGGATAAACAAGGTCCTAATTTTATCTTGTAAACAAGTAACTCTATTTTGACACTGAGTTTTAAATCTGTCATATACGTCGTTATGCATGTGGGTGTCTTTGTTGTGTGTGTGCAAGCGTGTTGATGAGCGTATGTGTGAACGGTGTTATTGCGTAGGAGACAGTTACGTGTTTTGGCTTATAACATGGCTGTTGATGGCTGGAGTTGTCATGACAATTTAGGACTTCACCATGGTGACCATGACTGGACACACACACACACACACACACACAAGAGCTCACAAAAGGACAGTTTAAATCCGGTGCTGAAAAACATTTCCTATATCCGTTATTGACACTGTTTGTCCACTACTGGAAATTGTTTAAATAGGTATTATTATTTTACACAAATGTGGTTTTGATCGAGCCAGATTTGAAAAGGATGGCTTTTTGTCAAGCGAACATCTGCTCCCACGTACTCTACCAAAAATAACAACTCAAATAAAAACTGTGTGTAACAGAGATTCCTGTGAATTCAGGATCCTAACTTCTCCTGTCTGAAATTATGATTAAAAACATTCTTAACCCAATCAGATCACTTCTTATCTCAGATCTGTGTGTTATCTTATCCAGTAGTGAAAGGAGCCAAGTGGACAATTTTTTATCTTTTAATGGATTATCGTTTTTGCAGGAAAAAAGTCTCTATTTTTATTTAGTTTGTTGTCTCTTCCAGTGAGTGTAAATTGTTATAAAAATAGCTTTTTTTTAGATGGCTCTGCTCTTTAATTGGTAAGTTATGCATCTGTTTGTGAGGAAGTTGTCTTTTCAATCTGAGTTTGTGCAGGCCCATCACATTTTGGATTGAATCTAATTAACCTTCAATATATTCAAACATTGCCCATCATCTAATCGCCCATAGGACTTCATCATGTCAATTTTATCTCTCTTTCTCTGTTTTTAATTTATTCCCACATGCTGGACATGAGTAGTTTTTTCATCAGTCCATGTTAAGCTACTTATAATGGGTCTAATACCAGCACTTAGAGTACTTTATTTCAAGTTATTCATTACAGCTTTGTTAAAAAAAAACGTAAAAATCCTCAATCTACAGATTTACAAAAAAGGCTGCAGCAAAGCAGACCGCTGCTCCTATTTCCAGCATCACATACCACAATATCCTCAAGGAATATTATATAACAATATCTCTTGGTCACTGTCCAAAACCAATGTCTACATGTATATACTAGTTATACTTGGTGTGTATGACCTCTACTAATAATCTCAAACATTCTTGTAAGCAAATAATTTTAGGTTTTTTTATAAATATAAAAGGTTACACAGAAGAGAAGCATCATGATAGTCTGCCATCTTGAAACTACAGCTGGTGGTAGGTGACAAACATAATGAGTTTTCTCTGCAACGCACCGCACAGTAGAAGAATCGATCAATAGGAGAGGCCTAAAACTCGGAGGAAATATGTGTTTGTCATTTACAAAAACATGGGACAATGAATATGAAGCAGCAGCGCAAATGTTTGGTTTCATCATCAACAAGAACACTAAAAAGCCACTGTAAAGGCAGTGTGACCACAGCTTCCAGAACGGTATGATCAACATTGGGCTAGCATTTTTAAGAGGAAGGAGCTCAAAAACTAGCCTCTCCTTGATAAGTTAGTCAACTGTAACACCTAAATTAGCCCAAAACTTCCCATTCAATTTTGTTAAATGGCATTCCTCATCACCATAACATAACAGTAGGTCCTGCTAAAATATACCAGCCTTGCGGTTTCAGAAGTGCATGTTTATGTGGTTTCAGTAGCTTTCAAAGTCACATTTGTCACAGTATACTCTGACAAATAATGTCTTTCCAATGTCGGGTTTTACTCTGGCTGAAAACTGGTGTTTACCACAATTATGAAAGTTACCGAAACCACTAAAACAAACACTGTATATATATATATATATATAAATATATATATATAAATATAAATATACAGGACTGTCTCAGAAAATTAGAATATTGTGAAAAAGTTCTTTATTTCCTGTAATGCAATTAAAAAACATG
>JBAMIG010000006.1:12499301-12518687 GCA_037177335.1 Kiunga ballochi | reverse complement strand
TATATATATACATTAAACAGATAATAAAGAGGAAGTTCTCTGCAAATGACCAAGAGCTGCACATAGATCACAACAAAAATATAACTGGCCTTCAGTTGCAGGACTCTGATATATGAAAGATCCTTTTGTGACATAAATCATTCATTTATAAGACCCTGCCCTTGATGACCCCTAACATCACTTTATGACTAACATGACAAAGAGAAGCAGAGGACATGCAAACAAACTTGTGATCTATGCCTATAGGATATGTTCTGCTCTGAGAAGCATGCGATTGGAATTAGGTCAATTTGTAACTTAGTGAGATCCTAATCATAAGGCAGAAAATATGAATGACATGATCCAAATAAAAAAAAACTAAGAGAAATGGCGGTGCACTGATGGCAGGTGTAACATCTGTGAGAAACATGAAGCTGATGATACAAAACACTATGCTACGAGTGTGAATGCAAATTACAGTAAGAGCTGACGTTCGAAATAAATCACAACAGACTGAGCTTCAGAAATAGTGTGTGGCATGTGACCTGCACGCCCGGCAGCTAATTGTGGCAACAATGGGATTGACCGGTGGTTTTACAAACGTAAAAATCATGCCACACTCTGACCGTGTTGCAAACAAACCTGGCACGTAGCGTGATTCCTGGATCACCTGCACGTTTTGAGTCCAAATTATACAAACAGAATTACAGGGAGAATGTGGAAGGGAATGGGAGTGTTTAAGAGGAGAAAATCTCACAAATTGGGGTTTTTCTTATCAAAACTGTTACAATTCAGATGTTTATTCAAAAGGTTTTATTCAGATTTTGCAGAATCATCCCACTACACCTTAAAGTCATGCCTTAAACATCCAGAAGCAAAATTGCATAACTATTTGCAACAAACTGTAAGGTGAAAGTAGGCCAACTGGTTTGGCCTGTCTAACTGGTATGTTGTTACGTGAGATTATTAACACTGTGGCATCAGTAGACAAGCAGTGTGTCAACTGTTCTGTTGGGGATGGTTTTGGTTTAAACCACCACAGTTTTAGTAGGAGACACTTTTTTTGTTGGTTTATTTTTTTTTTTACCTGTGACATGATTAAAAGGAAGGAAGTTAAGCTATTGCTCTATTTTCTCTAAGATTTTGAGTGAGATAATGAAATACTTATTGAAATGAAGTCATGCATGAAGCATAGATGGGGGGGAAAAGGCTGTTTGGCAGAACACAGTTCAGACATCTGCAATGTGGCTCACTCCAATTTTTTTCTGGCCAACATCAGAAACCTAAAATTTGGAAACTCCTGGTTTAAGCTTGAACAATCCTTTCTGTTTTAAAGGCCTCTTGTGTTAGGAGAATCTATTGTGTGATTGCTTCACTTTTTAAACACAAAGGTTGTTACATTAGCTGCTACAATGAATGGAAATATTTTTTCTTAGAAATGTAGCTAGGTGAAGGTGTAAAACTACTCCAGAACCTGTGCTTCGGGATTTAGCTGAAGTCATTCTCCGCCTCATCTCCACACAGGAGACTTTGCTTCAGGCAGACGCACACCCATTCCTCTCATGACTGAGCTTTTCCGGATTGTGTTTCTTTAAATCACAATTCGTCTGTAACTGTTCTTGCTGCAGCGAAGTTGGGCTTTCGTTGAAAAGTGTGGAGAGGCTGCGATGCAGTGCGAAGCTGCAAGCCATCCCATTCACACACCTGTTGCGCGCGTGTCTGTTTGACGACCTGCCGGCTATTTATCTTCGGATCTACGGTCTTTTCCACCGCTTTCCCCGGAGAGGGAGGGAGCCTGTGGTAGTGATATTTACTCTTGATCCCTCCTTTCTCTATGCTAGTGCCATCAGCTGACTGTAAAACTACCCAGATGAAGAAGAGATCAACACCCGGTGCTCCGAATTTGGGTTGTTGTTTATTACAAACTGTATCCTATATCGCAATTTGCTAAATGAAAACAGGAGCATGCTTTACGGCTAAAAATACCTGTCTACGACTATATTTGGCTTGGCTAGATCATAATCGCAACGTTAAAATAGCACGGCCCGCCCCGGTACAATGAATGGGCTCTCTGCTATCTCACCCTGCCTCCGTCCGCCAACTACTAAAATTAGAAACAAGGCTTGCGTCAATCACGAGCTTCAGTGCGTCAAGGCTGTCCCCGCCCCCCCGGGACTCATCATTGGTCAAAATTAGGACGTTGACTGAAAATACGCGCCTCGTGATTGGCGATTAGGAATTACTGCTCTCACTCTCCGGCGAGATGTTTAATTTTGTGGTTGCTGAGCTCGCAGACGGGATGCTTTTGGGTTTATGTTTTATGAGATTAATACGCATGTTTAATTAAACCAGATTTTGCACTTATGAATATGTGCAAAAAATAACATGAACTTGTCAACACATACTATAGAATAAAAATTATCAGATTTTCATCCGAATGTAGCCTATTGATAAGATAAGTTTCTTAGATCTAGAAGTGTGACCATGCAAATTCTGGGGCTTTATGTTACTTGTTTCACACTTTTATCTCTCTTTTTGCATGGTCAACGCAAGGCAGGGTACAGCCTGGACAGGTTGCTAGTTCATCACAGGATCAAAACCATAACAAATTACTTTACCTTTATGTGACTTTACCTCTGCCCACTTTTTTATGACTATGGCAAATTATACGACAAGAATTTATGGTGGCATCAGAGTTATATTGAAAACCTACTGATAATCTTGCCGGCTGCAGTTGTTCACTATTATGATATATTGTGGTCTATTAATGAGTCCAAAGTACTGATTGACTGTAAAGAAATGTATTGTTATTTAGAAAACTGTAAGCTTCACTGTTTCTTTGGACATTTTAATTAAAAACAATTGTCTATACAGCCATTTAGGGAGACAGGCCAGTAGCAGAACATGACTGTCAATGAGTCCACGTAAACGTATCCTCATTCTTATGCTTAATTGTTCTTACTCTGCTTAATATTTTCTATTTTATGCAACCTGATCTATTCTGATACATCTGAGAGACAAATATTGTGTTTTTATCCGGCTGCATTTGTTCTAATTAATAGCTGTGCACACAAACCAATGTCATAGTATGTCTGAAAATGCATCTACAACAATAAAATGTATTTTGTGGATCCATTTGGCTTTTTCTAATAAATGTAGGCTTGAAACTATTTTCAACTTAGATAATTCATAGCTGAGTGTTTGTAGTTTAAGGCCAGTAGGAAATCTAAATTATGGATAGAAAGTTGTTTGTGATGATCCAAGCATTCAGCGATCATTGGTCTAATGTCAGACATACAGTCCAGAAATAAACCCTAGAAGAAAAAGAAAATAGAGAAGAAAAGAAAATAATCATGTTTAACAAAAACACAAGACACACGATGAGCAGATGTTTTATTCTATCTGAGTTTGGTTTTGTCTCTTTCTCTCTGGTTGTCTTATTCTGAGGTGGGTGGGGGACATTTCATATGCTTGAGCCCAGGGGCTTGTTTCATATTCATGATGGGTGTTTCCACCTTCACTGTTATTTGAGCAGGAAACTGCTGAAAGTCAATGTAACTCTGAATTTTAACATTTTATTTATTTATTGGGACTTTTATTGCATCATTTAATGTTATAAATGTGGATTATTTTCACTCATGATCATTTCAGAATCCATAGTCTGTGTAGCCTTGCATTGTGAGGATTTCTGTGGTGCCAGCTCGCCTTGCGGATCCCCCTCAGCTTCCTGTCCTACAACCATAAAACTAAACCCTTCTCTCTCTCGTCTATGTGATCCTGTCTCCACCCCTCCCTAATTTCTCTGGCACAGGCGATGGGGGCTTATGTGTCTCGTATTGTACGGGAGCGCCAGAGAGGGAGCTCTACTTTGAGTGACGTCACCTCTCCCATGGCGTCAGATTGACGTAGCGCATACCAGCCGCTCTATGTGGAGGCAGAGCCCACATAAATGCACTATTTGACTTTCTCCCCTCAGACGGCGCACATAAACAAACCTGCGTTACAACTCCACACACTTTGCAAAGCATCAGCACAAACTCAGCTCACAGGGACGGACGGAGACACACTTTTCACATTCGGGAGTTTGATCTTGTTTTATTATCATTATCTATTTTTCTACTTTTTGTGCTTTAGAAGAAGCAAGAGAAAGATTTACAAACTTTCTCTCTTTTTTTTGCCTCCGGTGCTTTTTGTGCCTCTTCGATCACTGAAAGCATTTTCTAAATATTTTCGTCTTCATTTTTTCCAACTCTGTGATTATTCTGGATGGAAAAGGGATACTTCATGCGCGGTTATTACCAAATGTAAAGACGGAACCTCTACAGCAAACCAGTAAGTGAACTGAATGAATGAATCGCTGACAGACTTATGTTGCTAAACTACCTTTCACCAACCCAAGCCTTTCACCTGTTTATTCACCACAACTAGCACGTGCCATGCTCAAATACAAACAATATCTTAATATCCAGTACTGATTTGGTTCAGCTTTATACCTGTTGATGACCTTTCCGCGTGCACGTGAATGGTCGCTCCAATATCTGTTTGGTACCAAATGAAGCTGAACTAGAATTTAATTTGCGCGTGAGAAGGTATCATAACCTTTCCGGTTGTCATGGAAATGAGATGCCTCTCACTCACACAATGAAGAGTGGAGTCAGACGCACAATTGGTCTGAGTGGAGAATAGAGTAACCTACATTCAGGCAGAATCGAGGAGAGAGTTAATGCTCTTTAATTTCACTCTATCTTTTCATTTCTGGGACCTTTGTATGATTTTATTGGAAGGATGTGATGTTTATTATGTGATTTATAAGTAGGTCTATAGCATTTCTTATGTGTGAGTGTTTACTTTTTTAGATGGGTGTCATTGACTGGAAATCTGAGTCTACTTCAGGACGTTTTGATCACTTAAATTGTGGCATGTTCATTAGGATTTTAATATCTGAATACAGACTCCTCTTGGAGACAGAACTGATTAAAACATTAGGATTGGATTGGTCAAACTCCTGGTTCTACATGGATTCGTTTATTCTCTTCTAAAAACTGGTGGAAACATGTCAAATCTCTGATGCTGAAACATGTCCTAAAAAGATGTGATGACAATATATTACAACACAAGAGCTGTATTACACAAGGCAAACAAATGCCGAGTCTAGGTGGTCGAGTAACTTGTTGATTTTATCTCTTTTTTGTCTTCCCGTCCCACACTCTCTGCTTTACGCACGCGGATAGGCACTTCTGACGGTCTCCCTCTCAGGGCTGATTTACAGTACTCATATATTTGTCTCGTCTCCCCTTTATGCCCTCGCTTTTCTCTGTGTCTGTTTGCTGGAAGACTCACGCTATCCGGGTTTATTGGTGTGAGGGGTTACCGGGGGCCTACCGGCGCTCCGGGGCGCGTGCTTTACAGCTCTTAAGTCGTTCTCCTGGTTACCGGTACGCGCCGGGGCCAGACCGGATTGGCTTGAGAGAGAAACGATAGAGGTCCAGTTTGCTTATCCAGGGTTCAGACTGAATGACTGCACTAAAATGCTCAACTGAGTCAAAACGGTCAATAAAACCGTAACAAACGTTTGGATAAGAGCGCGTTTACGCACGAGGCCGCTTCTAACCGCAGTTGTCTAAAAATCAGGCTATATTTACTTGTATCAACGTAAATCGTAGTACTGATGTAATGTAGTGTTTCTAAATGCATATTTTTTTTCGCATATCACTCAAATGACTCCACACGGAATTTAATAGTGACCTAACTGCTCCAAATCATTTCTAATCAAATAAATGTTATAGAACTCCGGTTTGTTTACCTGGTTAGTCTTTTTTGTTTATTTCTGCACATTGTAAAACGCTGTGAGGCAACTAGTTTGTATATAGAAGCCATGTTCAAGCCACGAAACCACTAAAGGAGTTCCAGTGTTTCCGCTCAAAACTGTCCAGTAGCCTAAATTAAGAAGTTACAAACTGGCTGATTAAAGCGGAGTTTGATCGGTTTACTAAACTATAAAGGTCGTGAAGTGTGTAGGTGCAGGTGTAGCCCAGAGAGTCTGTTTTGATGGCTTGTCAACAGGCTGGATGCTTGAAAACGGAGCGGTCTCGCAACTTAACCGCCTCACCGAGTCCCTGTGTGAGTCTGACATAGAGAGGGAGAGCGGTTTTTAAACATGTGACAAAAAGGGGGCGCTCTGGGCCTTGAAATCCACCGGCCACAGTGCGCCCCTCTTCAGTTGACAGAGCTGGAGACGCACGGCGCACAGTAGTCCGCTGGTTACAGGTTTTAGGTTCGACTCTCCTGAATTTTTAGATTTGTTTCTCCTGGATGAACCTTGAGCGGACTGATACGGCGGCGATCAGAGGCAAGAGAAGCCATGGCCCAGATGCGCTGGCACAGAGTGCTTTCATAAAAGTTCTGACTTTTTTAGGTGTGTAGGTGATTTCTAAAGGTTTAGTTGTTTTGTGTGTGTGCGTGTGTTTAACTCGATGAGAGGATCCCATAATAGATGATAATAACGGGACACATTTTAGTGCTAGAATGAAACCTGTCGCCCACATGTAAGTTGTGAAATGAACGCATGGTTCTTAGTTGTGGTTCTTAATGTTTTCTTTGTAGCATGAATTTAACCTCTGCTTAAAGTATAAAACCGGATCGGTGTTTGATTCAGTCTGTGCATGCTTTTTTCTTGCAGATATTTATGGAGATGTGTCATAATTTACCATTTTTGTGACTGGTTTCCATTAACACGCAGATTTGTTTTCATCAACTTTGTCTCTTTTCTTCTCTTCATCCGATTTACTCGATTGATCCGCTGGATTAGATTAGGTTTTATTTAAGTGTCAAATTATTTCAGGCTAAAACAGGCTCGTTTTCAAATATCTTAATCTACCTTTTTTATTTATTTGTATTTATTTAAGTTTTTTTTTTTACTGTAATTAGCCTATTTTTTTGGATTATTGGTTGGAGGCTTTGCAAAGACAGGACCTCCTGTTTAAGGACACATACTAACAGCTGTCACAAATAGGTGCATGTTTGAGTTTTGATGATCGCTGCAAGGGGTGATGATACACACCTTTCCAATCCTTTGCTTTAATCTAGACATTTCCGCCTCCAGAAACAGGTTCGGAAGAGCGCGCCCAGCCGAGCTCGGAACCCCGGCAACCCGATCCTTCCACTTCGACGTCTGCAGAGTCCTCCTCGCTTCAGGAGTTCTATCCCGGCCGCAGCCACGCCACCCCTAAATCCCGGACACCCAGCACCATTCAGCGCGAAGCTCTTTCATCAGGTAGGGCTGCAGAAGCTGCAACTCGGATCTTTCTTTCTTTCTTTCTTTCTTTCTTTCTTTCTTTCTTTCTTTCTTTCTTTCTTTCTTTCTTTCTTGCTGCAGCGCAGGTCTCTTTTTGCGAGTTTAATGACAGGTGTTTGCTGATAGAGGAAAATAATTGTGCAGAAGATAAAAACGGACACAGATGTTGTGACCCAATATGTGTGTGTAAGTGTAGGTGTGTGCAAAAAAACGTGTTGATGTTTCGACATGGCTACTGTGGACAGAGTTGACATTTCAATCAGTAAGATAAGATATTTGTGAGGCAGGAGACCTATCAAAGGAATCAATATCACCCAATGAGTCAACAACTTCTTCAGAAGGCTTTATGACCAAAACTTGAAAAATTATATTTTTGTCTATTTATTTATTTATTTATTTGTCTATTTATTTCTTTGTCTATTCATTTGTTTGTTTATTTAATAATGTGTTTGAGGGACATATTCCAAATAGTTAGCTGTTTTTTTGTGTGTGTATTACATTTTATTTACCACTTTAAACCAGAGGATTATGCGTTTTTTATTAATTATATTAATGTCAGTGGTGCTATAATTTAAACTTAGGCTACTTTGTCTTTGTGCGTGTGTGTGTGCATGAGTGTGTGCCTGTGTATGTGTGAGTGTGTGCGTGTGCATATATGTACGACACTATACCTACTGTCTCAGAGGCCCACTGAATTCAAACAAGTGTGTTTCATCATTTAATGACAAAAAGAAACTGTTTGTGTATTTATGTTTGCAACTTCATGTTTTTATTTGTTAGATCTATGGCATTCTGACAATGAACAAGCGCACTCAGTTATTGGAACAGCTGCAGTTTGTCCAGTTGAAATGCACACCTCGAGGTTAGAGACTGTTTCCCTTTGCCTCACTATGCTGCACCACCTCTGTCTGACTCTGCTTGGGTTGTCTGTCCTCTTGCTTGCACACACATTAACATACACATGCTTGCATGTAAACCAGTTAAGTGGTGGTGTTGGGGTCTATATGTTGCTTTGATGACATAAGAATATAACCTCAGCGGTGATGCAACGCTGTTTGAATTGGTATGTGAGAGGATAGCAGCTTGTGAACGTGTGTGTGCTTGTTTTGCTGAGTGAAAACTGCGAGCCAAAAGGCAAAAGGAGAAACTTCACAGAAGTAGTTTAACACGTTTCTTTGGGGATGAGGGTGTATGTTATTGGCAGAATTAGCACATGCAGGTTCATGTTGACATCCTGAACAATTTAATGGTTAAAACATGTGTATTCTGCATGTGTGTGTAAAAGAACAGCTTCTAAAATGTGTTTCTTACTAATCTGACTTAAATAGACAAATATCAAAACTTATCTGCTTGATATTTCTCTTTTTTCATTTTTCTGCACCCCAGTCAGCAAAAATACCAGTATTTAAACAGGCTTCACAAACTGCTGTGAGGTTTTACTGGTACATGGCAGGTGCAGTGAGTTTTGAAAACACACACTCACACTAATACTTATTTGGGGTTTGCCCTACTGACACAACACAGAGCCAGAGTTTAACCACTGTGCTCTCCTTTGCTCAGTTTTTTTTCTTTCTTCTCTGATGTCTAATCAGTTCAATTATAGAACAAAAACACACACACACACAAACAGAGAAGTATGAAGAAATAACAGCTCCATTTGACGCCTGCAATGCTGAATGTGTATTTTCCATGTTGAAGAGCTGGTCACTGGTAGCTTCAAAGAAGAAACAAACTTGATGACATCAACCAGACATAGACCTAGTTTCACTCATATAATAAAAAAAGTTAGAAAATGTGATTTTATTGAAATTTAGAAGACTTTTCATCCTGTGCTGCTGCTGGCACTGTGATAAATGTGTAAGGGGAAATAATAATATTTAATCAGCCTAAATTCTTAAGAAAGTTATAACTTTATTTATTGTCATTTATTAATTAATAAAAGGATTATTATTAAATGTTTCAATTATTAAGTATATTCAGTCTTTTCCCTCTCCTGTCTTTTAGTTGAAAAAGACAGGATAAAATGGCAACAAAAATTATTATATTATTAAAGGTAATAAATATGTTTATTATTATTATTATTATTGTTATTATTATTATTATTATTACCTATCATATTTTTGTTTTCCATGGCCTATCTATAGTTATAGTACACAAAACCCCTCAGATATACAGTAGGCTAATGTAATTGTGCCAGATCAGCTTCTTGAATGTGTCATTCTGGCTGCTTGCACAATGCATGACTGCTGGCTATGTAGTTTGTAAGGAAATTATCACTTTACAGTGCAAGTTTTTGGTTTTCTGTGAAAAGGTCTTCTTAGATTTAGCCATCTTTGTCAAAGATTGTATTCTGTTTATGAGAACAAACTTGGTTTTTAAGAAGTCGCAGGACTTAAAGAATTAGCTACTGAACATAATGTCAATTAGTTTTTTTCCAGCAGACGAGTCCTCATGAATAGAGGTATTTGTGAGTAATTTCCCAACAGCAGGACCAACATGTCCTGTATTTGACTATAGACAAACATGACACGCAGCGAAAGGAGGCAAAGACTGCGGAGCACGCGCATGCTGGTCGTACATGGGCGCAGAGCTGTGTTGATACTGACTGGTTTTCGCTCAGAAGCACAGAGCAAACACCACAAAACTCTGGCTGAGCTGCCACTCCAGACTGATTAGTCCTTGCACACTTCTGTGTACAGATACGCAGGTGTATCAGGCCTACATAAGACAGCTGATAAGATCTTTTCTTTTTGGTCTTACATAGTTGACGAGGTGATGACCTGCTACTGGGACTTTGGCTGAATTAAATCAAGGACAGAGACTTAAGACATGTCGGCTGGCGTCTGCAGCAGTTAGATGAAATATCTGTCCGTCTGCAGCTATCAGCATAGCCTGTCTGCGTGTGTCTATGCAGCTGTATGCTTGTGTCCAACATCACCATGGGGTTCCATTATTATTTAACGCTATCTCATCTGCTTTGCCATCTGACTAACCCGAGTATGCCCACCCATACATGCATAAACATAACTACTTGAACTGAATCCAAATCTTGAGCTGATTAACTGGAGCTTCCCTAAACAAACTAACTGGAAGAATCAGTGTGTGCTTTAGTGTGTGTGCTCCAAATAAATCTGCTAGGCTTTTCCAACACAAGTGCATAAAGTGCTATAGCAGAAAATGGAATAAATAGAAATACACAGAGAGATTTGATTGTGGGTTTAATTAATTGAAAAGTGCATTTAGACAGAGGAGAATTGGTAATCTCTGATGCAATAATGCTGTAAAAACTGCCTGTTCCAATAGAGCTGTGCAGAAATGTTTTGTCACTGTTCATTTGTTGGGCCTGTATACTACCTTTGCATGCATGGGTCTCAAATAGAATCTGCTTTTCCTGTAGATTTCCTGTACTGTAATTCTGTCCCTCATAAGTCCTGCTCCTCTAGTGTTTAACTAATATGGCTTTGAATTTTATTCTCTAACTAATGACTGTTGCTATAACCTACAACTGTACACTAGTAACACTATAAATGATTTAATGTACAAAGCTGACTTATCTGTGTGCTCCTCTTCTCTGGCAGACATGCCCTGTGTGCAGGCTCAGTACGGGCCCGCCCCTCCAGGCTCAGCTTACTCCAGCCAGTCCTTCAGTTACCAGGGTGACAGCTACAGCTCTGACCTCATGACCCCTGACTACACCAAGCTGGACCTAGGTGGGGGTGAGATCTCTGCTGCCGCCACCACCTCCCTCCCCAGCTTCAACGTTTTTGTGGAGGGCAGCTATGAGCCCAAATCCTCCTGTCTCTACCAGATGCCCCCACACAGGCCCACCATCAAAAAAGAGGAAGAGAGCTACCCAACTGCTCCACCACTGGAAGCCATGTCCTCCTCCACTATGTACTTTAAACAATCTCCCCCTTCTACCCCCACCACTCCGTCTCTGCCACCACAGCCTGGTACCTCTTTCCTGTGGGATGAGCAGCACTCTCTGGCCCCTCCCTCACATTCTCACTCTCTAGGCTCGGGCCTTGAGACCGGTCCCCTCAAGTCCCCTCGTTTTCCTCATTACTATCAGCATTCACCGCCACACAGCGGCGGCAGCGTTGGCGGCTATGAGAGCCTTGGGGGAGGACTGGTTCGAACCTCTTCATCATCTTCATCTTCATCATCATCAGTTTCCCATCCTCATGGTCCACCTCTGGAGCAGCCCATGTACCAGCTGCACCGTGGAGCCGGAGGCAGCAGCCTTGCCTTCCGCTCCCTGGCACTTGGGCCTTGTGGCCCTTTACTAGGAGACAGCCTGCCCTCGCCTCCTCCTCGTGGCCCCCAAGGAGAAGGAACCTGTGCGGTGTGTGGGGACAATGCTGCCTGCCAGCACTATGGCGTACGCACGTGTGAAGGCTGCAAAGGCTTCTTTAAGGTAAAAATGAAGAAGGAAACTCTTTTTAATAATAAGTCCATTCCTTTTTTTTTGTGTCTTCAGCCAGGATGTGTAAACTTGCTGCAAAGTGACAAACACACTTCAACTGAAACTTCTTGCATTTGTCTCTCTCTCCCACTCATATTTCTCTGCGCCCTTTAAATCGTCTTTGGTGTCATACTGAAACACATCACACCCACAAGGGTCATCTCTGCCAGCAACCAAGCGGGCAACTTGTCCACGTGGTCTATGTGCATGTGTTGGCTTGTGTTAGATGAGTGCACAAAACGACAAACACAAATTCTCTCACAGTGAGAGTGCAGTGGAAAATGACTCCTCCTTGAAATTGAAGTTTCTTCTTAGTGCATTTGTAGTGAATCAGTGGCCACAAAATTGACCACAATTCACTGGTACAATACTGGGCCCAATATGAGTCAGTTTGAAATTTGGCTCATATAGTAATTCAGGCTTATAATGGCGCTTGCTGTCTCACATCCTATGTTGCCACAAACGTGCTGACACAAGGAGCACAAGGTTTTACATCACTAAATAGCCATTTTTAGTCAGACTTTTTTTGTTGTTGTTCTCAAGCAAGTCATAAAACACAACTGATCTTCAAAAGGTCTTTCTAACAAGAAATTATAAAGTTGTGTTTTTAATTTGTAGGTTAGTAGTAGAGCATTGGAAACTACGGTGAGCCCACACTAAATGACAATGGAGTCATTCCTTTGCAGTTTTTTAAATGATAACATTTTCCGGCGCGCTTGTTACGCTACTGGTTGCTTGAAAAAAAAAGTGAGGGGAAATTAAGTGACAGCAAGACAAAGGGTGCAAACACAGAGGTAATTGAATAATGCCTCTGGTAGGTGGGAATGAATTATCCTTCTTTTCAATTAGTTTCACAATTTGTTTTTATTTAGTAATTAATGAAAGCAGAGTCTAGTGGTGGGAGGCTGCAGGCAGTCAGCCTCCTGCAGCACTCAGCAGTCACAAAGCCTGTCAAACCTAACTATGTTTCCTCTGTACACACACACACACACACACACACATATGCAGATGCAACCATGCACACACAACGTATGCGTACAACCACACACATATAAAACCAACATAAATGTACAGTTTTTTGTTCACCATGAATTCAGGATGGAACCACTGGCTGAAACCGTGCACACACCTGCTCTTCTTATATTTTCTGGCACATTACCTCAATTATCCTGATGTTTTTATTGTCCCCTGAAAATACTTCCCTGATTGCATTTAATTATCACTGAGCAGTTATTCCACATTAAACCCGGGTACAGACTTGCTGTAAATTATTGTTATTTCATTAATTCAGTTTGAAGCACACTTCTCTGTGAATTCCTTTTAGCTCTTAAACAAGTCATTTTTCCTGTTTTTAATATTTTGGGCTGAATAATGCATGCCATTCACTGGTTTTCATTAATGAAGCGCATCTGTTAGAATGGTGTTTTTTATTGGAAATTGCTACAGCTGTTTGTATTATACATTTATTTGGAGACAAAGATAATGTTAAAATCATCAGATTTTTATGCATTCGACAAACTAGTAGCTGTATTTGGTGTGCCTAAATACATGGTCAACTCAGCTCACTGCACACAATTTTTATTTCCTGTCACTTATAACGAACGTTAGTCATTGCCATCTGGTCAAGAAAATTGTAAAACATACACAATTTTTAAATGCACAAAAAATGTAAATAGATTAAATGTATAAATCTTACATATTTTTATTTAGTGCTTTCAGACATTACATTTAAAGTTAAGGGATGAAGTCAGCTCACTTCTTTAATTTTTTTTTCCTTTTCAAGGTGAGACAAGCAAAAAAGGGGATGGCGTTTGTGGTGTGGGACACAAAAAAATCCCTGAAGTTCTGTAATTTTAAGCCTAACATGTTATATGTCAAGTATCTGCCTGTTCATGTCACCCACAGCATTTGTGCATTTGTGAATACACCTCTAGCGCTCAAAACTCAGTTAAACATTACGCTTGGGGCCCATTTATGAACAGATTGCCTTAAAATAAATGGGTAACATATAGAAAAAGAAAGATTCTATATATGTTTTTAAAATATTATTTATAGTTGATGAGTGTTTTGTGTGTTTGTCTACAAAAGTTTGTCCACCATCACTTGTATACATGCAGCACCGTGACATCAGTGTAGTTACTAACACTGTACTTACTCTGTTAGCGACTCTGCAGAGGCTCCAGCAGAGGAAGCAAAGTCACAAGAGAACCAACCAATAGACACACATAGAGTCAGAGTGAGAGAGTAGTGTAGACAGTAGAGACAGCAGGAAACAGGCCAACGCTCACTCACGAGAGCTTAATTTATCAAAATCTTAACTCATCATTGAAAACTCAGGCTTTTCTTGGAAGCAGCTATCTTATAAATTAGGTCTTGGGTCAGTGAAGACAAGACTGTTTTTCTTCAAATAACTACCACAGAACTTATTCAAGAAACCACATTCACTCGCTGCCCTATATCTCCCTAATCTGCAAAACAATCCATGCACTTTAGAGTTTGAGGGGAAATAAATAGTATGTATGCTTTAAATTCCAAAAGCTTGAATTCATTGCAGCACTGGTTGGAGTCAAGTATATTAGGCCTGCGTGGTTTTCATGATTGAGACATTTATATAGCCTACTAAAAAAACAACAGGAACATATTTGTGCTGACAGTGCAGCGGCAGACCTGTAAGCTATAAAAAAAAATGTTGGTTAAGCTTTAAGTAAAAGTCTCTTCTGCAGCTCTGCTTTTATTCCAACTCCTACTATTCTCCTTCGGTCACATTAATGGGCATAACTAACTTATCCTCGCGCGCGTGGGTCACTGGTCATTGAAGGGATGAGAGAGAGACATTCGCAACGATCTGCGGGTGCCATGGCAACAACTCTCATCCGGCACTGGCGCCCATTACGCGTCAGTTCCGCACTCGCGCCATAGCATATGGAATAATTGGTGTGTTATTGGTCTCCCGGGGGCACGAGCATGTGTGGCGCGAGGGGCTCCTAATTGGATTTATTTGTTTTGATGTGTTTTAGAGGCATTAAAGAAAAACGGGAAGGCCAAAGCACTTTCCGTGTGTTCGAATTGTTTAATTTACAGTTTGTTCTGATGCTGTGTGAGGGGACCAGCGAGTCACAAATAAAACGTAAACACTTTGCAAATGATAGTAATCATTAGCAGTTTTTGTCGCCATTGGTTTCACAGTGCTGTTCTTATGAGACTGAATGCAGCAGGTCAGAGCGTTTAAGTGATTCAACTTTTTATGTAACTCGTATTATTTAGTCTCTGCTTAAATTTTGTCACAGTTATTAACAAGATAGGCGGAGGCTAAATAAACAAATAAACAAATTCATTGATTGCGTGTATTTGATATAAATGTAAGCAAACCTGGAGAGGAATGCTGGACACTCAATCATGATTTGGAATGGGAAAATCATGATGTGATCCTGCTTTATTATCAATGTAATCGTTTAAAAATTCTATTTGCACCTTAAGTAAATTCTTTTAACAGACATTTAATCTTGTTGCATGTAAAATGTTCCCGGAGGCTGCACGATTAGTCTCAGAGTTGCACAATCACTGTTTTAAAGTACAACAACGCTGCTTTGTGGCAAAAAGTAATGTAATTAATGTCCCTTCACTTGTGGCACCCTGGAGCCGTTTATATTGCCTTTACAAATACTTTCAGACCCAAGCGCTCAGGATTGGCACATGTGTGCGCGCGCCCGCAGACGTGTATAGGTATTCACTATCATCCTTGTTATCATTATCTGTCATCCACGCGGTGAGCTCACCCGGCCCCCACGTGGCCGGTTTCTGATTTCATTTTAATAAGGTCAGTAATAATCGCGCGAGCCAGCCGAGGAGAAAACAGCTCCCGCGGGGCCCATTGAAAGAGGCGATGCGCGAGGCCCTGGAGGTGCAACGAACTGACCCGCGAGCTTCACAAACAATCTGATCACACAGCTCTTGCGGCCGCAGTCCCTTCCACCCACCCTTCCACACACACACACACACACACACACACACACACACACACACACACACACACACACACACACACACACACACACACACAGTCTCTCGGGACCCGGCTCGGCACGCCACGCGCTCCTTTACCATTGTCGGCTGTGGCGCTAATAAAATTGTCCCTCCTGCAGGCGAGGCTTGTTGGAAAATTAATTTTATCTAATTATACTGATGTCACCGTCGCCTTTCAGCGCGTAATTAAAATCTGACCTGCGAGCTTCTGCTTTCACTCTGTGATAGGAGAGAAAAATTGAATTAAACAAATCTAATATTAGGTGTTGATTGTGTTTTGAGGCTGATTATCGGTATGTCTGTGTCTTGTTTCTCCAGCGCACCGTGCAGAAAAACGCCAAGTATGTGTGTCTGGCCAGTAAGAACTGTCCTGTGGACAAGAGGAGGCGCAACCGCTGCCAGTACTGCCGCTTCCAGAAGTGTTTGAGTGTGGGCATGGTGAAGGAAGGTAGGACATCGCACACCTGGAACAGCTGTCAGCACATAAATACTGACCCAGATCATGATATTTGTCTCTGCCATCAGTAGCCTACATAAATATGGCTGTTTATCGTCTGGCTATTGGCTACATCACATTTACTGCAATATATTCTCTCCATTCATGAGGAAAGTGTAATAAACACACCTTCTGAATCCACAACAGCTTTAAAGCTCGACACACGCAGTCAAAATGACAGATTGTCATTTCTCTTCTATACCCACTAAATCTAAGTGGCTGCATATTAGAGATGTTTTGCTGATGTTTAAATCAGCATGACTCTTAAACTGCACTCATTTCCCTGAGGTTTTTCACCTGTCTGGCACATCCTGCAATACCCCCCACCCACATTCACAGCACATAAATGCAAATAAATCCACAGGACACAGTGTGGATGTTGCATGAACAGCTGCATGTGCCTGCAGAGCAGCTTCACTGCCATCTGCTGGTTTGTAGATGCCCTTTTCTGTAAAAGTGGCAGTGCCGGAAAGCTCTTCAGGAGAAACTGTATTAAGTCAATAAGTTGGAGAGTTAAGATGATAATGATGTATGAATATTAGTGTTTAATAGCTGAAAAAGTTTCCTGGCTGACTCATATTTAATGTCTTTCGCTGTCTTGTTTTCATAGTGGTACGTACTGATAGCTTGAAGGGACGCAGAGGCCGCCTGCCCTCCAAACCAAAGAGCCCCTTGCAGACAGAGGCATCTCCTCCTTCTCCACCCCTCAGCCTGCTTTCTGCTCTGCTTAGGGCTTATTCCCACTTCACACCCCGAGACCTTGACTATAGCCAGGTATAGTGCAATGCTTAATTTCATTTTTCGAATTGCACATGCTTTGGTTTCTTTCTTTTGTAATTTATTTGCTCTCTGTGTCCAAACAGTTCAGTGCTGCCGACCCTCCTTCATCCTCCTCAGATGCAGAGCACATCCAACTCTTCTACAGACTTCTCACCATCTCGATGGAGACCACTCGGTGCTGGGCAGATCGACTGCCTGGCTTCTCCGAACTTCAGCGTGAGGATCAAAACTTGCTCATAGACTCAGCCTTCCTAGAGCTATTTGTCCTGCGATTGGCTCACAGGTAAGGAGGAGTGCAAAAGTGTTTTACAAGATGAGATCTTTTGATTTAGCAGCTTCCCCCTCTAATACACCCATTTCACTTTTTTTATAACTTTTTTTTTAACAGTTACATCAAAGAGTGTAAACGTGCTGGCAAAGTTGTGTGCTGCTGTGTTGGTGTATCTCCAGAGTAGGAGGATTGGAGCTGAGTAATCACCATATGAACCAAATTATGAATGGAGTAGCTATGACAGCAGTTACACCCACAGAGTTCCGCTCCTCTCGTCTGATATCTGACGCACAGAGAGCTCTGTGTGTGTTCTTCAAGCTAAAACTGTGCTAACATTGTGAACTGTGAATTGACAGGATCAATTCTATCTAAAAGCGAGTCAGCTGAGACATAAAAGGACTATTGTGAGGGGAATACATTTGCAGTTCAGCTGACTAGGATAAGGGAGAAAAAAACAGAATTAACTTTATTTACTGCATGCATTCATCCAGCTATATGTGCATGTGTGTCTGAACACGTGGTTGTCTTACTCATGGATACCTGCGGTGCTATTATGAATGCTCCGGCCTATCTCTGCCTCAGAATTACCCTGGGTTACGGGTCTGCTCTCGAAAGGCATGTGGCTGGTTAAATTTATGGGGAGGAGGGGGGATCGCGCTACAAGCTCATCCTTTTGTCTGCGCTGTAGTCGAGGGCAGAAGACCAACACAGTCAGACACACAAGCACACTTACTCACGCACACTGACTGTGCAGAACTTTCTCTCCTCCTCCCAGTGTAGGTCCAGGTGCAGGGTGGGTAGAGGATGGGTGGTGGCATCACAGTCCCAGCAGGAGGGAGACTGACTCAAACTAAAGGGTGGACTCACAGGGCCCTCCGTCAAACACACATGCACTAACAAGCACTCCGCTTGTGTTCCCATCAGCTAAACTCCCACGACAAAGTGGAAAACACACACAAATACAGCACTGTCTTACTTTCTGTTTCTTCCGTGAGAGTGAAAGATGCAGCCCTCACTACGATCTCATCGCTGACGCAGCCCTGCGTTTGACCCTGTGTTGAACCAAGATGCCTTGAGGACCCCCTCATGAGCATGTGCCTGTATGTTCGTGAATGTGAGTGTGTGTGTTCAATGTGCGGAGAGCAAATTTGCTTCGCTCTTCTGGGCCAGCATTGCTGTAAGCACCCTGTTACCAAAGAGTTTCTGTGGTTATTGGCTGATTACCGTGGTGACAGTGTAGTCAAGGGGAAGTGGAATGTGTGGCAGATATCCAGCTGTGCTGGATGTGAGTGCATCTGTCTGTCTGCCAGTCTGTCTGTGTGGTTTTCATCATGTGTTACTATCAGACATCTGTAAAACAGCATATACAGAATTTTTCTTAATACAATAATATGGAAGATATGTAAGTTTGTGTATCACTGGATGCACGTCACCTGTGACATCTTCAGGATTATGATTCTTATCGAGGTTGAATCGCTTTTTGGAAATTATGGAAAAGAAGTACAAAAAAACAGATTCTTGATTGAAGGTCTTGATATGATGTGATAATGCTCAAGAAATTATTTCTCTCTTCTTTTGTACCATGTGATGGGCATTTTTCTGCCTTGTGAATTAAGTCCCAATACAAGCTCCTCATTTGGGCCAAAAATGTATATAAATATAATATAACTACTAGCACATGATGTTTAAATAGCAATAAAGGTAACACCATAGTTTATTCTCATTGACATTTTTTAAAAATTTTATGTAACTTGATGTGTTACTTTGCAATTTACTTAAACAATTAATATAAGCATTTTGCTCCTGTATACTTGTGGTATTTGTGGAAATATTTATATTTAATGGCCATTTTATCCATCCATCCATTATCTACCGCCTTGTCCCTAACGGGGTCGCGGGGGGGCTGGAGCCTGTCCCAGCAGTCAACAGGCGAGAGGCGGGGTACACCCTGGACGGGACACCAGTCCATCGCAGGGCTAACACACAGAGATGAACAACCATTCACACTCACACCTATGGGCAATTTAGAATCACCAATCAGCCTATCCCCAAGGTGCATGTCTTTGGACTGTGGGAGG
>JBAMIG010000006.1:12468044-12482761 GCA_037177335.1 Kiunga ballochi | reverse complement strand
CCCCCCCCCCCCCCCCCCCCCCCCCCCCCCCCCCCCCCCCCCCCCCCCCCCCCCCCCCCCCCCCCCCCCCTCCCTTTAAATGACTAATAGTTTTTTTAGGAGCTGTCTGAGGTGACAAACAATCACTTCTCTTCACACTTAATACACACGTGTAGTGTGAAACTTTAGCCGGTGACATGCAAAATGAAGGTCGTTTCTGTTTTGTTTTTTTGTTTCTTCATCCTGTATGAAAGAAAATAAGGTTTTATTAGGGTCAGACATTGTAACTGAGATGCGAGCCTCTTCATAATGGCCAAAACCTGAAGAGAAAAGTTCTGGTCAAATAATCATTTTGTATTTCTTTTTCTCTACTATTTTCCTTGAACTTAATGGAAAATGAACGAGAGAATTCCTCTGCATCTCTTTGAACGGTGTGTGGAAATCCTCTCAGATGGGATCTAAGTAAAAGTGAAACCTTAGAGAAATAGACCATTACTTGACACATACCACTCAAGCAATGGGGTTTCCTTCATCTATAAGCTGCTTTTCAGAGGTCAAAACAATCACACAACATTGTGGTGAACATTAAAACTGATTTCCAGTATAGATCATTGATGTCCAGGACGCCAGTGGTGGTAGAGTACCTTAGTCTGCCCCGGTGTTCATGTAGCTTACCATCACCAAGTACAAATGAATAACGGATCCAGTTTAAGTGCTTAAGTCCACAATACAGCACTATATAAATGTAATACATTTATGCATTATTATTATTACAAATAATAATAATATGTTAAAATATGTTATTATTACAAATAATAATAATTCTTAAAGACTTTTGATTTTATAATGTTACCAGTTTATTTAACTATCATTTAGTTGTTTACATTTTGTGTTTAATAATAGAATATTCATTTTAATTAGTTTATTTAGCTTAGATTGACCCAAACTGGAAGGCAAACAAAGCCCTGTAAGGTCACTGGTAGATTTAGTGGGCTGCACCTTTGAGGAAGGGCTAAGGAATGATAAAGCAGATGAGAAGGGTGTCAGATGTTTTAACATGTTTGAAAGCTTGTAATCTGTTATCAGGTCAAACAGCAATACACACACACACACACACAGGCACCCAACAGCACCTTAATTTCCTCCATCCTCTCTATCCAGACTCCTTTTAACTCGGCTCAGATGAAATTAAAATTCCCACAACTGCCACAGGGATGGGGACAAGCTATGCTAGCTTTTGAACTAGATTAATTTAACGGTAGAGTGTTAATCAAGTGAGTGTTCGTGTGTGTTTGTGCATGAGTGTGTGTGAGGATGGTCAGAGAATCACTCATTAATTGCCATCAGCAAAGAGCACCTACTACTCTGATGATAACAGCTGTAATAACACACAGGCCAAATCTCTCTGATTTCTCCTAAATGAAGATAATGAAAATGCTTTGATGCAGCTGTGGAAGCGTTGGTTTACTTATACACATGCAGGCTTGTTTGTGTCAGTTTTACTTCCAACTTCTGTGGGTTGATGTGTGATCATGAAAGGATAGACACATGCAAACCCTATCGCAGACTGTCTTGAAACCACAAAGTGCTAATGCCTCCAAAGGTGTGTGTTTGTTAAATTAAACTGGAACTTATCTCTTCTTTCTGTCTCTTGAGGCGGTGGGATACAAGTTGGCGGTGTTGCCAGTTGCTGGGGCGCTGCTAGGTGGAGTATTAGGAGGTCCACTCGGCCTTCTGGCTGGGTTCAAAGCTGCAGGCGTGGCTGCTGCTCTGGGAGGGGGCGCCCTAGGTTTCGCAGGTGGTAACCTAGTCCAGAAACACCGCAGAGCTCGAGTGGATCTGCAGATGAAACAACTGACCGCTCCCCCAGCAGAAGAACCAGAGCAAAGCAAAGATAAATGACCCAGAGGCTCTCATGTGAAATGACCCATCAGAAGCAGAGACAATGTCACTGAGATGTTACTAAGCACTGTGGAAGACAGTTATGTAATAAGCACCTTATTTATTGTGTGAATGGGGTTTGCCTTTCTGTGTACACAGCTGCTAAGTTAGCTAAAAACGCTAAGTTAGGTGATTGTTTGACACCAGGTTAGTTCATCAGACCTGAACATCGTCAGATCTTACCATTACCAAAGTCACAGATGCTCTCTTCCATACTTCAGATTGCTAATCTGTAGGCGTTTCAGGTTCACAAGTGGCCTTGTGTCAGTAATCCTGTATGCAGACACTAATGCTGTCAAGTCTTTTAAATGTCTTTGTTGCCTAAATGTTTAGTTTTATATATATATATATATATATATATGCAACAATAAAGTGCCAACATCCAGGTAATTTAATAGATTGGAAAATGTAAAGTTGTTGTACATATTTGTACTGTTGCTCCCAATAAAAATGTTTTAAAAAGAACATTTTCCATTGAATTTTACATAATAGTAAATGATGCAAGTTAAGAGACACAAGCACACATCAGTCCAACAAATCTGTAAAATGGTTTTTAATTTACTTTCATTTTTTGCTTTTATTCTCCTGACACGACTAAGAAATGGCATCACACTCTGCTCACTGATCTGCATGTAGGCAATGTTACTATTCACGCTATCTGTTGGCCTCTATGGAAGGGGCAGGGCACACAATACAAATGGGTCCCCATACTTAAGGTCTTAATTCCCCATATGGATTCTCAGGAATCAAGACTTGTACCAAAACCTCAAATACGTACAAAGAGACAGAAACTAGTTTTAAGAAAACTTGTATAAAATGACAGACGTAAATCCACCTTCAGCTGCGTACAGTTTCCCACCTGCCTTTTAAAACATGAAAAGTTCCAGGATTTTCCTAACCCAGCACAGTGAACATAATGTGAAAGAAAAAACATGGATATATATCATTCAGAAACAGATTTTCTTGATGTCAAGAAACACAACTCGCAGGTCATAGAGAATTAACCATGTGACTTTTTTGCATTGTACGAGGACTGATAACAGTATAAGGCTTTTATTTAAAATTCAAATCCAATTGATCTCTAGTCAAAAACTAAGATTCATATATATATATTCATATATATTAAACATAATTATGTCACCCATCAGCTATACTCTCTTATTTTGTTGCTATAGAGAATTGGGGGCGGGGCTATAGCCTATCCCAGATGACATGAATGACATTTAACAGGAGGCACCTTTAGATGACACAGCAGTCAATCACAGGATTCATCATACATGCATTTGATTTGCTCTGCTCTGCAACCAAAACCCTTTCAGGGTCTGCAAAAGAGAAGCATGAACGCAGCATGATGCTGCCATCACCAGGCTTCAGGGGTGGGAATGCAGGTCGTAGACGTTGGGCTGTGCTTGGGCGATACCAAATTTAAAAAGAAAAGTGCGAGACCCAAAAGCTGTCAGGCGTTTTTCAATTATTTGGTGATGAAAAACTGACTGATCACATGCACTGAGGAGTACTTTAGAAGCGGTATAAGAGACATCATTACTGTACCAGGTAGAAGAAAAGAGCATCTTGATAGGCTGCGTTAGCTAAGCCTCTTTATCTTCAATCACATGCCTCTATTAAAATGATACCATACCTACCAGATGTTTTATTACTTCTGTGTGAGTCAAAGTATGGATGGGCATACTTTAAAAATTGCGCTGTACAAATTTATTAGAGCTAAGTTGGTCATTTTGAGACGCAGGCATGAGGTCAGTGAGACTAAACAAGCATCGTGTGTCAGACGGGACGAACCAGACGACACAGATAAGAACCGTAAAACTGGACTCTGTGTGAGGACTCTGTTCTTGTTCTTTTGACAAAAAGCAGGATGCTGGAAAAAGAAAATGAAATAAAAAAAAAAAGAAAACATTTAATTTAGACCAACATTGTTATTCCAATGTAGCACAAACATATTTACAACCTCCACAAAAATAAAAATAAACTATATGCCCCAAACCCCTCTTTTTTCTTCTTTATGCTCCTTCCGCTCAACACAAAATAAAAATTATGAAAGTTATGAAAATATAGGGTTTTTTTTCTCCCCAACATGGTTGTGTCATGAACTGCACCCTCTTCCATGTTATCTTCTTTTCTAATCCATTTTTCTCTTCAATCTACTCCTCCTTCGTCCTAATCTTTTATTTAGATTTCTTCAGGAAAGATGTCTGGTGTTACTGTTCTGTCCCGCTGGCCTGTCCCAACCCAATTCCCCACCCTGACCCCGGGGGCGTGGCATCGAGTCACAAGATCACTGAAAGGCTGTTTAGGTCACAGCTCATCACGGTCCCTTCTGAGGATGGTGTAGCGAGTCTCGCTGGGCGCCAGCTTCTGGAACGAGCTCTCTGGAGGACTGCTAGCCACTTCTCCACCCGTATCCTCCAGAGGGGACAAATTCAAAACACATGGTGAGATTTCACATTGTAAAAACAACTTTTACTGAATCCACAAGTTGCTGCTGACTTACTGGTCCAGGCGTGCTGTCTGTGGGATCAGGACCATGGTGGAACTCTCTGTGAAGCTTACCAGAGTGAAGATCCAAAACAAACTGTCTCAGTTTGCCAGGAACACTGCCAGGGAAAAAAGATAAGCAAATCACTTAGACATAGAAACATGTTGGGAACTCCAAATTAGTTCTGAGAATGGATGAGAAGTTGTGTGATATACAGGCAGCACTGGTGCCCAGTTAATTGTGTCAAAACCACACATAAGGAAACAAACCCATGTATATCTACATATAACATACCCTGTGTTAATGCAATTACAAGCTGTGTGCCACATAAAGCAGTGATGTGATGTAATTAGGTTGTGGAGGCCCAGTCAGTCCTCCGGGCTTCTGTCTATCTGATCAGCCTCTAATTGCGTGTGTGTGTGCGTGCGTGTGCATGAGGGGGGGTTTGAGTGGTGGGAGGCAGAATAAATAAGATTAAATTAGATTAGACTGGATTAGTTTAGCACTTATTGCACGTGCCAAATCATGTCACATTAGCTCCAGTGTCCTGGCCCATTCATAAAGGACAGATTTTAGGAGGTGTGACATTTCTCTGGTGTTGAGTGCAATGGGCTTTCTGGTGTCTTTGTGTGAAGGACAAAACTGTCACTCTTTTATGATGAACTGATCTCATTATGAAGAATTACACATACAATAAATCATATATGTCATTACCAGCGAGAGAAAAAATATGAACTGAGTTTAAAAAAATGCTTTAATTTGACAATTAGTGGTGCAAAAGTCACATTTGCAACTTTTTTTCCTGGCAGAAACAATTATGAGCTTGTTTTTTCCCCCTTCTTCAAAGAGCAAGTTTTCTTTAAGATGACCTGATGAGTACTTACTTGAGGTCTTTGAAGTCGGGGAAGACGTACATATGTCTGAACGAGTCTATGGCAATGACGGGACAATCGGCGGGAGTTTTCTGGATATGGAGCAGAGGATGGCGGAACTTATCGCAGTCTGCATGAAGGAAGTTTATGGACCCTGAGGAAGGAAGACCAATGTAATGAATAACACCTTTGTACAAATGGCTGTGTGAATCCACTAAATAAAAACTCACAGCCCTAGCATATACAAAATGCTGCAAACACACGAGAACTTACCTTTCTCACTAATGAGTTGGCGAGCAACTTCATGTTGGAACTTCTCTAAGCTGTCCGTGTCTTCTTTAACATGGAACAAAATGAGGAAAGGGATTCCTTCTTCAGTCAGCTCCTAATAAATCACAGGCACAGAAGAAACGTGTAAAAATCAGCTCCTATTTGTGGCTCAGCGTATGTAAAAAACATCACAACTATCAGGCTGGTTTAACTGCTTACATCCATGTCTGCTTAATTATCCATTTAAAGGACTGCCTGAACTGGTCAATGCAGGAAAAACCCAACAAACCTCTCCATTTTCAAAGGTGATCTCCCTAACCAGAGGCACACACTTGTCCTGCGCCCAAGCGTACGTCAGGTCGAAGTTGGTGAGCGAGCCGAGGTAGACCATGTCAGGAATGCTCTCGCCAACAGGTTTGTAGATTACGTTATCTCCACTGAAACGCTCAGACTCTGATACAGCACTGTAAGAATACAAGAACACAAACACAAATTAGGAATAACTTGTTAAAAAAAATAGTGTGTGAATTTTCACACTGTGTTGCGTCTCACCCAAAAGCAGCTAAGAATGTGCAGTCATCACGTAGGATGTTAGCTACTTTTTCATACGAGTGATAATTATCAGAGTCCCTCTTTTCGAAGAAACCAATTATGTTTCTCTTGCTCCTCTGTTGAACAAGAGCAAAAAAAGGAGTGTTAAGAAAACAATCTATAGTTATTTTGTCCCCCTTTGTTTTACCAGATAGAAAAAGTGTATGCACCACTCACATCAACAGCATTAACCTCCTCCACGGAGTGTATCTCTTTGACTGGGTCAACTTGCTGCTGGCGTATGAAGTCAGCGATGGCCGTCACTGACCTTTGACCCCTGTACTCCCTCTTCATCATCATCCCATTGCGGAACAACTTCAACGTTGGATACTTGGTGATACGGTAGCGCTGAGCTATGTCCGCTAGACACGGAAGCAGAGGAGTTAAGCAAAGAAGGACAAATCAATTGATGAAGAGCAAGAAGAAGAATAAAAACACGTGGGGATGGGTGGATGAGGAGAGGAACAGTGACAGAGACGTGAGTTAAATCAGAGCCTGAAAACACTACCCTCAGTCAGCTCAGAGCTCTGATCTCCCACATGAAAGCAGCCCCCCCACCAAGGGTAAATATTCTCTGTGCACACAGTTTGCGAGTATGTGCGTATGTGTGGCAGGTGTCAATCTCCCTGTGGGGTGTCTCTAAGCCTGCAGTCTTCACAGGAAGCAGCAGTTTTGTCATTAGCCTTCAAACAGTTTGCAGGTCATCAATAATTCTCTTTAATTTGCTTTATCTCAAAAGGCTGAAGCTGGCAGTTTATGTGTCTACGCTTTGGTGTGACAGGCATCTTTGTGTGTATATGTGAATCAATCAAATACAGTAAAGGTGTGTGTGTGTGTGTGTGTGTGATTATATATATATATATATATATATATATATATATAAAGTTTTGTAACTATGCATGACATATTGTCATGCAACAAACTATTTCAGCTATTAAGAATTTATCCTTTAATAAAATTAAGACATAATTCTTTGAGTTCGAGCTTAAAATGTGACTTTTTAAATAGATAAAATAAACGCTACATCTTTAAACTGTACTTCTTATGTTTATGTTGTAACAAGAGTTTTACTGGTTTCTTTGCACTCATTTTTTCTCCTGGATGTGTCGTTGCTGTGAATGTTACATTCATCTGTAACAAAATAAAATTATGGTTCACAAGCGAAAAATATATTGATTTGGCTTCTACATCTGCTCATGCACGAGACTTATTATGTAAATACTGTCATCAGGTCTAATCTGCAGAAGCTCACAAGGTCCCTCTCCATTAACTGCATGCAGCCTAAATATTTGGGACTGCTGGTACGGACCATGCTGATGACTATGGATGCATTTGGATCAACTTCAACACTCATTTCACCACTTTGAAGAAGTGGTGAGAACTACAGCTATTCTCTGCAACATTACATCAGTTACCAGTCCAAGCATTGAAAGTTTTGGTACAACAAAAGTGAAGGCTATGCTGAAATGCCATCATTGCAGTTCTCCCTTCATCAGCTGGAGGCTCCAAAACAGCAAATCCTCTTAGGTTGTCTTTTGACCAAACTGGTTTCAGTGCTGGTCCGGAGCTACAGCCTGACTAAGCAGATGTACAAATGATAAAAGCTTAAAAAAGATTGAATAATCAGAAAAGGAAGCTGCAACGCAGCAGCAATGAGCTCCCCAAAAGAAACCCGTATTTTTCCAATCGCATTTCTGATCTTAGTGATGTATTAGTTGTATTAAAACAACCAGTTACCTGAACTTTGTCACAGTTGAGTTAATCCTCCTGTTCATGGTGGAGGATAGTATGATAAAACTCATAAGTGTTGCTGTTATAGTGATACTCAGATGCGTCCGGGGGAGGTTTTGACGTTCGATATTACACACATAAACATGTTTTCGATCACATCGTGAACCAGAACCAACGAGGCTCTTTCAGTTAAAAACAGGAGAACCAGCTACGCTCTGGCTCTAGCACCACTTCTTTGGTGGAAAGACCCTAATAAACTCCGATGTTAAAAAGGCCAATGTCACAGGAGAAATAAACATGTTTTAAAAGCCTGGTACAAATAAACATTTTAGGTTTAATAGGTTTTGTTAAGTTTTGTGATGGCTGGAGGGATTTGTTTTCTTCAAACTTGTACATCTAAATGTTATTTAATCACTATCCGTGTTTTTTTTTATCTAGTTGTTTGTAAAGTGTGTTTCTTGAAAAGCACTTTTTGAATAAAATGTCTTATTTCATTATTAACAATGAAAGCCACATGGCCAGATATCTACATTCAAGGTTACACACATACCATTTTTAGCTCTAATTCACAGATCAAAGTATCTTTAAATTACCCAAGCATTTTAACTTAAATGAGTCAGCATGAACAATTACCTTCTGTGTGCCAACAAAAACATTTCTTTTATAGGACTTACTATAATGAATCTCTGAGCAGGTCTTTGAAAGAGGACCACAGAGATCTTTGGCACATAAATGTCTTTTAGAGGCTTTTCCAAATCACTGAAGATGCCAAAATATGCAGTTAAATCAAAACAGTTACTCAGTCTCTTTGTCTCAAGACATTAAATTCCTGCTCTTAGTCACAGATGTCACCAAGCAGTTTGTACTGCCCTAACACCGGCTGTCACAGCCAAAGTTGCTGCAGCAAAGAACCCAGGAGAACGTAGAAACTTTGAAAATGAGAACATGAGAATTTACCACACTGACTAAACACACACTAAAACCAGCTGCCTGACTTTGCAGCAGAGCTTTGCGTTACGCATCACATACTTGCAATGTCACATGACATTATCAGAGGAACAAAAGAAAAGAGAAAGCGAGCAAAAATGAGCAGAGCAAGAAATGAGAAGAGTCAAAATAAAACTTCCTTTAGGGGAACATCGCTAATAAAAACGTTCTGTAGCGCCTCTTTAACCTCATTAATCATGGAACTCAAATCCATGCCCAGATCAATGGTTAGCAAAGACGTGTAATCTAGGACTCTACAAGTTATGTTCTTGGTAATAAAGTGCAAAAACTGATAACGTAATACTCACAGTGTTGGTCACAGTCAACGCGAGCAAACACCACCTGCTTCGTATCAGGAAACTCCTCCCTCACTATGTTTGAGGCTTCCTCAAAAATAGGATGAAGCATCTGGCTGAATCTACACCTGTAGAAAATTTATGGGAGTAAGATTGCATTAAGAGGCTTCACAGATTTCACACCAAAATGAACAAAAACTGTTTTACAAAGATTTTAAAGCTTTCTCAAATTAAAGGTTTTCTTAATGAATCATTAAAAAAAAAGATGTAACTACTATAACTGATGTCTTCTACATGTTGCATCAGACTTTAAGGGTACAAGCACGCATATGCTGTATCAGAGAATGATTTAATTTAGCAGATTTTCTATATTCTCCAGACATAATATTAGACGAGATCATGGAGGTATTTTGGGTTACAATAAATCTGTTATCCATCTATTAACCTATTCACCCCTCATACACCATATCGCTGCTTTTTTAAACTAACAACTAAACTGCTTTAAAATCATTTAAAAATAAAAAAAGGGGTGTTCAACCCTTTCAGATGTTGTATTTCAAAGCTTTTAGTTTCTTCAAAAGCTTTACATGGTTATTATATGGAGTATTGGTGAAACCCTTTAGGTTTTTAGAAAACATCTAAATTAATAAGCCTTGATTCTTAGTAGTGAGGAGCACTATAAAGAAAATATAACAACGAGCATGCTATGTATAATGAATTTAACTCTGTAGCCGAGAGGATTCAATTATATTAATTGAACCATGTGACACGTTAAAGGAAGGTTTAAATCAACAAAAAATATACATTTCACTGAGATTAATACTCAAATTCAAAGACAGTAATGAAAAAAAATTAAGAAGAAAAACACTTACCAGTCAGCATAAAAATTTACTAATGCCACCCCAGCATTATCTGCAGGCAAGCAAAAATGCATATAGTGTAAGCTTTTATATGGTAACTAATGTACTTAAGATTTTTATTTTATTGGCAATTTCAGGCCACAAACAGATCTGAAACTGCATGGGTAAATTTCTTTTTGGCTTAATAACAAGTATGAACAGCTACAAAAACACGTTGATCCTACACCTCAAAAATCAGACAGATTATTTTCATATATCTCTAAATGTAACCTAAATATGTGCAGTTCACTGACACACTAAAAAAAAATACACTTGTTTTCTTTCTTTTTCTTGTCTTACGTCAGATTATCAAAGGAATGTGATTCTAGTCTTGCACTAAACCAGTCCTCTGGATTTCATTAGTATATTAAATATACTGACATGAGAGACAAAGAAGCCTTAAAAATTCATTTAAATTAAAAAAAATAATGCAAAAAATAAAGTATAGTGAAGTATAAAGCCTTACTTAAGACATCATCAATGTTGCCTGAGTCCAGACTGGTTATTTCTGCTTTTCCTGGAGTACACAGACCCATCACCTACAAAGAAACAGGATTAAAACATATTAGCAATGTAAATATTTACACACGCAGACGCTGGCTGAGTAGGACTAAGTAAGACAATGCAAAGTGTAAAGGCACACCACTATTGACCCATAATGCACCAGTGAAGTGCTTCATCAGCACAATCCTTGAATGAAAATAAAATTGGACTTTTATTCTACATTTCCCTTCATGTGCCCCAGGAAAGTAAAGGTATGTTGCATCTCCATTATTCTGAATTTCTGCTCCCAAGCCTGACTAGGTTTTCCTCACACTATTCCTGGTACTGGGCTAAAAATACCATAAACAATGTCATTTCTGCTGAATCCCACCTGCAGAAACAAACAGTCTGCATTTCCAGAAACATTGGTACAACTGTATGTGTTTACATGGACAGGATTTTTACAAAGCTTTTACATTCAGATGGGTGAATTGAACATGTCTTAAAAGACTCTGTTAATTTATATTTACTGTCTTGTCCATAATATTTTGTGTACTTCACCTCCTTGATTAAAATTGTTCAAATACAGACCACTTTAATTAGTTCTTTGAAGGTGTGTAGCACACTGAAAATGAAAAATTCATGTTTTTTCTGAGGAAAAAAAGTTTTATTTAGTTTTACTGTGCATTAGGCTTAAACCAAAGCATGTTGTAACTATGCAAATATTTCCTGACTTTTGGGTAATATTGACAGCTACTGAAAAGTCAAATATGATAATATATTACTACAAACTGCAAACCCAAATAAACCTTTTTTCAAAAGAATTTATTCTAAAAAGATAAACACTACTACACTACTGTTTACCAGTTTAAAACACACTTTGTGAAGGCTTTAAAAGCAATTTGATATTTTGCTGAATCATAAAGATATTAAATGTCAGCAAGGACACAAATCTATGCTTAAATAATCAATGTATCTGCCCTGATCTGTGGTGACTAAAGCTCCTCTTCAAACAGGATATGAGTCTGTAAAATGTTTCCCTGTTTTTGAATATACTTCCTCAAGGCTTTTAGTGCAATTTTTCTGAATCATGAACACATTAAATATCAGTAATTATACAAGGTTTTAAAACTAAATATTTTTCTATTTATCTGAATTGAACAATGGTGATTGAAGATCCTCTTCTAACAGGATGTGATTCTGGTTTCACTTACAACCAGAAACTTCAAAAAGACACCACTGGAGCTTGTTGAATAGCTGCTCACACACAGGTCTATGGTTTAATCTCTTATTAACCATTTCTAAATTTAACTTTTTTTAGCTCCAACTTTTTTAGCCAAACCTGACTATTAGGTTGTTATTATATTAATGTTGATAATGACGTGATTAGTGGATTCATGACATCCAAAGTTGTGTAGAATATACTAAAACAAGGTATTCAGAGCTACACTTCCCTTAAAATTGCTACTTTTCAATGTCAATTACATAGACCACTGTTTTCAGCATAGTTGTCACAATGTCCTATATTTATTTCCTTATGTAATGTGACCTAATTGCAAACTGATTATTAAAAACAAGATAAAAAAAAAAAAAGCCACGATGATTGCGATAAAACTATAAAAGCCATGAAAACATAGCTGTGCAGAACAGAGACGTTTTCATTTAGGCCACTGTGTCTAGTTCCGGGTAGTCAGCCAATAAGAATGAGCCACAACAGAGGAATTCGCCAACCGGTGTACATCATTCAGAAAGACACAAACGAACCAAGTGTACAATAACTTTTAGCATCCGTACTGTAATAAAAGCAACGCCTGTATACATACAGTAGAAAAAAAACACTTACACGAATAAAATTATTTTATTACCCAAGCGCTTAATTATAAGTTATGCACTGTTGTCAATTCGTGATACCGCCTGATGCTAACTGGCCGAATCTCTCCTCTTCGATAAAAGTTATCGATAGATAGCCTTTAAGTAAATTTGACTAGATAGGCATTATAATACACAAACCGTTTGTCTAAGATCCATTGCTGGTGGTGATTAAACTAAAGCAACTTATACTCGATAGCACAGCCGGTTAAATTGACACAGCAGCTGGATAACTTATAATCGGGAGTTGTGGCACTTGGTGGGTTAAATAGATTCCAGAGGGCTTCTCAGTGAACTTGTTAAGAAAAAAATAATAATCCCCTTCAAAATATTAGGAAGTACGCAAGTGCTCTTAGTGACTTAAAAGCCATGTATCATGTCTGCAGACATTCATCTGCTAGCTAGTTGCTATTCAGCGGTAGCACTCACTTAGCTAACCTTTAGCTTGATCTGGTAGCAGAGGGCAACGGGCAGTAAACACACAGTCCAAGACTGATATAAAGATGCTTACCAGTATAACCGTGACGAAGCGGATATCGAGAGAATGAGATATTGCTAACAGTTTCATTGTACGGTACAGTTATTTATGATGGTGGTGTTCAGTCTTTCCAGTCAATCTTAACGCCGCTCTTCTGTGCAGCAGGAAACAAACGGCGAACCGATGTCACTGTGACCACGGAAGCGTGAGCCACTCTTCCTCGTAATTGCTAAGGTTGTTGGGTAATGTAGTTTTTCATTTCAAAATACAAGCGACTGAAATTGATCAGAAAACTCAAATCATGGCGACATTTTAATCACCGTAAAACTGTGACGGGAGTTGTAGTATTTACAGTTGTGATCCAACGGGACGCCAGAGAAGAAAACTTTGTAAAGATTTCCATCTGAGATAAAAAGACTTTCCAGAGGTAACTATTACACCGACCAAACTTAACTGAGATAGCAAGTAGCCAAATTAGCTTATGTTTAGCTGTTATTCACACTAAAGATAGTATACGAATATGAATACTTGATTTCTCTCAACAATGGGGAGTTGCATCATTATGGAGATGTTTTGTAATATTCCAACCTATGACCACCATCGCATCGAGTACTATTTAGGGATTTAGTTTTATTATATATCGTATACCAAGAGCATACAATTATAGCAGAAAAGGTGTTGTTTAGGTAAACAGTTTTGTTACGCACGACACCTTAAAAACTGAGATAAACATTCTTTCCAAATCCAGAAAACTTGAGTCAAACTAATTAATTGGTTGCTCTATCTTGAAATAATAAAGTATTGATGTACTAAACGTTTGCTGCGTCACACCAGATTTTATGAATACAAAAAAAAAACAGTTTTCACTGGCACACTCCCTCTCTTTGTGTACAGTAGTTGTGTTATGCTGGCACACTCCCTCTCTTTGTGTACAGTAGTTGTGTTATGCTGGCACAGATATCTGAGTGAACAGGTGGGATGTCTCCGGTGTGTCAGTGAGTCTTTTTTCTGTCCTAGTAGGAACCAGGATCAGGCCAAGCGGGAGCCTTGGATGTGCGCTGATACTCACTGGCATGGACAACATCTGTTGTTGTACCCCCACCAACACAGATATGGTAAGAAGCCAGCACTCAAAAGAAGCCACAAATATTTTATATGGAGGCCTATATCCGACTAGGTTAATTTTTATTATACATATTCTAGTCATTATCTGTACTTATTAGTCATTTGTGTCTTTGTAATTGATGATCTCAAGAGTCAAGTTAATTAAGACAATGTGTAACAAAGCTAATTGTACAGCAAGGACATAATTGTTAAGGAGATTAAGGAGGAAACCTGAATTGAATCCCAGCATTAATATTTTATGGGCTAAAGCTGTCCATAGGGGGTTCACAGTGTGTAAGCAACTCACAGATGGAGTGAGGAAGATTTCTCTGGTGAAGAGAAGCTGAGTACTGTCCTTCCTAAGTAAACTGCAGGGTATGAGGACATACTTATTTAAAATCTACAGCAATTGCTTCTATTTTTTTAATTCTCTCTGATGTGTTTATATAGACTGCAAGTTTAATTTTAGTTTAAAAAAAAAAGGGGAGTCAAATGGGTTGTGAGTTCCTTTTAAAAACATATATTGAATCACTTGAATTCCTTATCATCTTTGAAAAATAACCCAAACAAAATGAATGTAATATAACATCATTGTTTCATTATATATTATATGAAGTAACTTTTAGTTTCACAGAAAGCTTTAATGAAAAGTCTGATTCTTCTACAAGTGACAGAAACAGTTTGTGTTTAAAAACGTTATAGTCCATACATTCAAGATGGAAC
>JBAMIG010000006.1:12427809-12442895 GCA_037177335.1 Kiunga ballochi | reverse complement strand
CGTCAGATTGCTGCAAGTCTGGTTGGACACAGCTATCATCTTGTAGGACACAGGTGTTGTCCTTAAGTGCTAAAATTGTTTTTTTTTTTTTGTTTTTTTTTAATGCACCCAGCAATCAAGTCCTGTGGACAAATGTAGTTAGAATTCATGGAAGATAACAGATTATGAAAATTGGAAGAGCATTTCATTGCCAACACTGACACTCTTACCTTTTAAGATCAACCTTCTTTTTATGTTTAGGTGTTTCCCGGGTACCATAAGGAAAGTTTTTCATGAAGTGCTGCTTAAAATCTTCGAGATATTCTTTGCGGAACCAGGCATCCTAAATAGAGACAACGCAGCCTGTTATTTTCATTTTAAAACTATGGTTTTCAAATTACAAAGAAAACAAGCCAGTGCTGTTGTATGAGTAAGTAAATCTCACCAGTGCATCCTGGTTGTCCCGCTGCGGGGCCAGTTTTTTCAGCAGCTGTAGAATGGTCAAAACCTGGAACATTACTGACATGGCATCAGGCGAGAGCAGATGAGCACCATCTGTGCTATTCCAGGTACAGTCATTGGCACTAGCTTCAACCCAAACTTCCAACAGCAGAGGCACAAGTGTAGCTGCAAATCTCTGTACAGTCTCAGATGAGTCCAGACCCTCATTTACTGAAGTTTCTGGGTCCACCTCAGGTCTACAGAGTAAAGAAATAAAAGTATGCAAATGTTAAATACCAAACATGTGGTTAAATTTAAATTTATTTGATTGTTGTATACTTGTAAAGTGTGCTTTTATTACATCCTTCCTTATGTATTTTATATGCTGCTGGTATCATACCTGAGTCTAAAAGTGGAGCGAGGAGTTGGTTTGGCTCCAGAATTTTCATACACTTTTACTCCAACCTTGTTGTAAATGAGATCTTCCCAGTTGAGACACAGAGGTGTAAGACGGCTCTCTCCTCTTGAGCCAAATACTCCATTGGTTCGTACAGACAAATCACCTTCCTCCATGGGTCTCTCCTCAACAACAGCCTGTAAAAACCGCCCGAGTCTGAAAAAAAGTGGTGCAAACACAAGGCAGGATCTCAGAATTATGATTTAAGGCTTTTTATGTATATATATGTTTATATATTTTTATATATTTATTTTATATATTTTACTTTTTATGTATATATATTTTATGTATATATATGCTGTGATCAGGTTACCTGCATACCTTAGGAGAACAGAGAGTCGCCACTGCTGGCTTGTCACAGTCCTGTCAGGGTTAACTGACAGGGTCCAGCTTCGCACTTTGAGATCCTGCTCTTTTTTGGCTCCTCCCATATTCTGTCTATGAGAGATCAGCTCCAAGAAGTTAGTGAGGAGTACTGCTGGGCGTGCAGCTAGTAGTGATGGGTAGTGCTCCAGGAACACATCCAGGACATTCATGGCATCTTCCTGGATTCCTGCCTCAATATGGGTCATGGCACAAGACAAGTGGGCACTAAGGAGGGGGAAAAACGGAGCCACTCGTTCTGCAGGCACAGATTGTGCAATGAATCTGCAAAGATATTTAGAAAATGTGTTACTTCAGATGGAAACACAAAGATCACATTTTAATCCAAGTTGTTTCTCATACCTAAGAACCCGTATAGCTGCCACTCTAACATTGCCATCCTTATCCGTTAGAACAGCTGCCACCTCAGAGAGCAAGCGTGAAAGATGTTGCTCCAACACAGAGGGACAAGAGGACAGCAATTCTCTCAAACCCAACAAGGCACTGTGTTTTACATTGGCATTGTAATGATGAAGTTGAGACAGAAGGTCCTGAGGAAGGAGGGGATAGTGCAAACAAAATGTGGCATTCAAACAATAAATTCCTTGCACGATTTACAGTCTGTTGAACTTACATTGATACCCAATTGTCTGTGGGTTGTGGGGCCACTCGTGTCTCTCTTTAATTGTTCAGTGAGATAGATTCCCCTTGTGCGGAAGTTGGTGTTAGTGACATTATCAGCTTTAGGTTTTTTCTTTCCCACTTTTAGCTTGACCTTCTGGAAATCATCCTGCCTCTTCTTCTTTTTGGCCTTCATCTTTGAAGATAAGACTGCTGTCTAGGTTGCTAGACATGATGATACAGAGTACATAATCAATACAATGACTACTTAAAAATAAAAAAGACTATGATTATAGACTATAGATATGCATTTGCAGAGTTGTACACATTCTTTCCGTTTTACTTTGAAATAGGTATTTTAGATGTTGAAGTAGGCTACATCATTAGCTATCAAAGCTAGCGTGTTGCAGCAAGCATGGCAGCAAACTGTTACTGCACAAAACAAGACCGTCTCTCATAATCCTCAAAGTTTAAACAGCGTTAAACATTCACTCTGCGGATTGATCTGCAATACACACCTGTCAAATGACTATCAATCCGGATTTCAAAATATATGATTTATCGATATAATCCCGTTGTAGATGGGCATGGGGTCCTTTGACGACTGTGTGTTTACAAAGCCTGCTCATTAATTGTGCTTAGCTAAACGGATACGGGGCTTCGATTTGAAAGCAAGCAACTCTAAATCGTAAAGTAACTTTTTGTCATCAAATTCACTATTTAATCGACGTGAAATTAGCCTAAATCCAACAAAATAGAAAAAGTCATAGCTTTGTTTAACAGGAAATATAGAAGTGTGTTCAATTAACTCACAACGGCAAGCCCCGGTGTAAAATCGAGTGCATCATATAGCTGTCCGAAAAGGTGCCTTACACATTTAATTTAGTAATTTTTTGTGATACGATAAATTATTAAACAAGACAGTTTGTAATAATGAAATTAAGCTAGAGGGGTATCCATTTTGAATATCAAACAATTGTAGATTTAGGATCATTCTCTTTCTAGAACGGCTACATTTTTGTGCTACTATTTCCTACTAGATGAAGCTTTTCCCATGTGTGCGCTCCCGCGGGGTCTGATCAGTTTCTGGCAGACGATCACTTTATGGCACATCACCGGCGACCCTTAGAGAACGTTCCCAGAACGTTCAACGAACGTTCCTTTGTTAGCTGGGTATTTATTCATCAAAAGATTTTTTACACAAAAAATATTATATTGGTACAAATATATGCACTTTTTGCCATGTAGACATGGAAACTGTAAAACATCATTTGCACTCATGTGAAAAATCAACAGATTATGTTCTATTTCCTTTTTGAAATCATACTCTGAATGTTGTAATAATGCTGTTCAGAGTCATGCTATATACCTGTAAATGTTAATTATGTTAAAGGCTGAGTTGTTGCTTCTTACGATACAATTTAATAGCAATAATAATAATAATAATAATAATAAAAAGCTAGTTTATACCCCGCCCCTGCCAAGTTTCGAGGCATGTCATTGGACAATTACTAGGTTATGTCATTTATATCGGACCCCGACCATAGGTGACCGCTTTGATTGCCGGTATCTGTAAGTCAGACAAAGTTACCGATAAATAAAAAATGTGAAAGTGTTAAAAGTGCCAACACATTTTGTTTGATTCAATAAAAAAATTAAAGTACTGTTCACAAAAAATTAGGTCCTTCCTTAGTGGGATCGTTTAAATACGCGAAGTCTTCCCTTGCCACCTCTTAGCTTTTGGCTAGTAGGATCATTCTGATTAGCATCAACCATTGTTGACACCGAACTGCTGCGCAGAAGAATTCGCAATTACTCGTTTATTTGTACGTATGAACAACAACATACTCTTCGTGCTTCAGAAATGGAATTTTTTTTTTTATGTATCTCTTAAATGTGTAAAGGTATTATATTCATGTATGTAAGGAAATGAGAAAATGTTGTAAAATGATGCTTGGCCTGCTCTTGTTTGAACCGTTGTTCGGGCAAACAAGCTGAAACCTTTTAACAAAAATAAATGCACAAACACCGAATATATTGAAAACTGCCTTCGTTTTTTAGTCTTGTATCCAAAATACTTTGGTTGGGGAATACAATTTCTACCAATTTCACAATATCAAAGTAAATACGTTAGCATCTCGCGTTTCCACCGTTAATAATGTTTTGTAATATGAAAACGCCTAATTTAATATTTATTTTTTTAATGTTGTCATTTATGAGAGAAAACTGTATCTTTATTCGTACGATTAGCTGCTGTATATGATCACGTGAGATTATTGGGTTTAAGACCTCATGGTTGTCCAGCAGCTTTTTGTTTTTTGTTGTGAAGTTTGTTTACTAACCATTATTCGTTACCTTGTTTATTGGAGCATGGTGCATTTAGGAAATAAGCCTTAGATAGCCGAAGTTGCCATAAAACAAAATTATGCTAATAAAATAGTTTCTTTCTGTGGAAAAACATGGCTTATTAGGGCTTCCTTTTATGTTAAAACGAGTTTCTTTAGCTTATGAATGTTTTTGTTTTTGTTTTGTTTTTTCCAGTCTCCTTCACGCAGGTAAAGTGGAAAATATGCAGGCTCAGACCTTTCAAAACCAGCCTCCACGAAATGGACCCCCATATCAGAAGAAAAAACCAAAGGTAATCATCTTTCTGTGCACGTTTTCCCACCCGAACTGAAATAGTTTATTTTACTACAGAGTATAATTTATAATAGCAGGATTTTCAAGGTTACAATAAGCATTTTTCTCTAGTTATCTATTTTAATTTTAGTACTCTTCATTGGCCTTTGAAGTCAGCTTGGCGGCAGCAGTCAGCCTCACGCTGGTTTCAACTTTATTCAGTTGTTTTCGCCTCACATCTGATTCCTACAATCAGTGTTGAGGTCAAAGTTGTTTTTCAATTGCCATTTGAAAAAGCCAAGCTGCCAACTTTCAGTAAACAACTGCCTCCTTTTTTCTTAAAAGGGCTAAAAATAACGTTCCTTCATTTTACTTTTTACCAGCGTATAAGGGTCGTTGTACTCAAAATAGAAAGCAAAGATCCTTTAAATAGTTTGATTAAAATGGGAACACTTTGTTTTTCCTTCAAAAAGTGGTCATTGACATTGTCATACAGTCGTAAATGATCAAAACAACCTTGTGTTCCCTTAGGGTATCCCACTGGTTTAGATTTATTCATTATTTGTTGATGTTTGTTTAGTTGGCTGAACTTCTATTTTACAAGCATCTAATATTCTTATGAAGACTCTTCCAGAAAGTTCTTTTAAATGTTTTTAAATCCATTTTTTTTTGTAATAAATATTTGTGTACCAGTCTGTGAGAAACCTGCTAGGAGGAGCTCTTTTCATCACACACTGCAACACAAAGGTTCAGCTTTGTAGTGAGACTGCATTGGTAATGTTGCAGACAGCTCTTGTTCCGAGAAGGTCTGAGCATGTAAACTGCTGGTACTTATCCAACATTTTCTGCAGCTAAGCTTCTTAGTAAACCCCTAGACATGGTTTGAATACTGTTACAGCCTGTGCACTGAGTTAGCTATAATGAAAGCATTTTTTTAAATACAATTAAAAAGAAAGTCTGTTAATTGTTGGATGATGGCTGCAGTAGCCACATCAGAGGGGTTGTAATTTGCAGGCTGTTAACAAACACTGTCCCTTTTTTTTATATCCTTTTGTAGAGCTTAATATTTGTGATGATATGGCAGATGGCACAGCAAAAACATTTGGTTCAACTTAAATTTATGGTGAATAAAAAATTGCTCTTAAAAACATAAACTCTTTCAATATAAAGGTTATGCATGAGTGAAAAGTGACTGAGAAGATGGTGTTTTTCTCCCTCAAAAACCAAAATAAATAACGTTGAATGGTTCATTAAAAAATGCAATAGAAGAATATCTATTCAGATAATATCCATTCCTGTGCAAGGGTGGACACATGAAGTAGTTTCACATTTTGTTTTTTATAGGTCCTATTGATTCAGAAATTCATCACTGTGGCCCAATATAATAAGAGCATGCATGTCCTAATTTTACTGCTCTTAAATGTGGCCGCAGCAGATGAGCTTTCATGTTGAACTTTCTAGTCCACCCTCAGCGTAAGACCTGTACTTTTCCTATTAAACTAATAGGAGTCTTGCTGTTCTCATTTTATGAGAAGTAAGATGCTTGATGACACAGCTTAGAGCCTACAAATGCTCATTCGTGTGGCTGAAACTAGCACAGAATGAACTATTAATGGCTCTGTGGCATTTGTGGTTTAGAGGACTTCGACAAGGAATTCGGTCCTCTGCTAGGTGTCATCTTGTCACTAATTTTTATGTCTCTCTCCTTCTCATGGGTTTATCCCTCTGCTGACAGAGAAAGCAGCTGCAGTATTCTGCTGATATAGGTAAGTCCTTTTACTCATGGTGCCACTTCCAGTGCTGTGAGTTGAAGCTGCTTTTTTTTGCTTCATACCGACAGTGGTGACATGTTCACCATTTGGTGATCCCTTAGAGATCAGGGTGCTGATGTGGTGCCATCCAGTGGTTTTTGGTCTTCAGAAATCACTGTTTCCAGGAACGTTTTTCAGTCTGTTGCCACAAGTTTTCTGTATCAAAATTACAATTGCAGCTCAATACATTTTCCTAAGATGGTGCAGCACTGAAAGCGGCATCTTCAAGTTGCAATACACTTTCCTGTGTAGGATTTTAAACACTGGTGAAGGCAGTATTCAATTTTTCATCAGCTGTCTGTGTTACACCAGCTAGATTTTTTTCCCAATTGGAAAAAAACTTATCTTTTTATCTAGAACATTTTGCATTTAAAGCCACAAGCGGTTATAAGGCCCTCGCACCATTAGTGCCATTTGGCTTTGTTGCCACCGTGACTCCTGGCGACCTTTCTCCTATGCTTCACTAACCTTTCAAGCAGCCTCACTTCACATCCTCATTTAAGTCCTGATATCAGGTAATTTAGTCTTTAAAACAAGTCATTTGATGGAGATACATCAAACTTTGAGGCCCCGTTCCTCCTAAACAATTTCTTCTATTAGAATAAATAGCACAACTTTTTAATGGCGTATTGTCTCTAAAGCAGGGGGAGGCAACTCTGCTTCTAGAGAGCCGCAATCCTGCAAGCGTTGGGAGTTTTAGGCTTAATTAGCAGAATTGTGCTTATTTTCAAAAAGGCCAACTTCCTGTTTGTTTAAACACAAGAGGCCAAAAGGCTTTCTTGCCGTTATTGTCATGTTCTATGATAATGCTAAATTTCATCCATGGCGGTCAATGTCATGGTCTGATGGAATAAAAATGATAGGGGGCGCTGTGTAGCCATATTGCATTTTTTTCTTTTTCTTTTTTATTGAGCACAGCGTGAGGCATGATGTCATCATCTGTGCAAAGTTTGGTTGAAATGAAATCTTTTCCTGGCCTGGTTACAGGTACTTCCTGTTTCATTGCGTTGAAACATTTGCAATGGTTACGTTTGGCGTAGCCTCAAGTTTTTTACTGATCAATCACGAACGTGTTTGACATGTTCTAGAGTAGTTTCAAGGGTTTCGGTTTAATTCCTGAGACCGCTCAGTGTGAAAAAAACACTTCCTGTTTCCAGTGGGTGGGGCTAAGGCCTAAACAGGAAAGAGTCATATCAAGCTATTGATGGCCAAACCCTGATTTCCTAGACCAAAATCAAGGAAGTTGTAGTGATTGACATCACGCCAGCATATCTAAGATTGCCATGGCGGCACGGTCATGCCCTGTGGCCTAGAGCCACCATTTTAATCGGCTCTCTTATTTGAAGGAATAGCACAACGTTTAATCATGCATGCTTTCTGAGCATCCTGACTAATTTTGGTGTCAGTGGCATAAAAACCCTACGACAAGTTTTTTTTAAATTCATCGCGAGTAAAACACTAAAACGGCAACTTTGACCCAAAATGGCCGACTTCATGTTTGATTTAGACCATAGGTCTCGAGACTTTATTGTTGGCCCAAGCATCTAAACATGCATACCAAGATTCATAAAGATTGATGACATGCAGTACTTTGGACTATACAAAAAGTGGCGCACCCACACAACTTTGTCCATGCACTCACAAAAACACAAATGTACATTTTTCAGATTCAAGCCTCCAAAAATGCTTTTCATTTTGTTGAATAAGGCAAAAGAAGAATAAATGCTAGGGATGCAACGGACATAATGATGCCTCGACAGCAGCAGAACATCATAGCGAATTGTTTTTGGTAGCCCAGGCCAGCTTGAAGAAAACAGGGCTTAGTTGAAAACTGCAGTTCCCTTTCTTCCCCCAGGTTTAATAGTGAATGTAGAAACACTTAAATCCACTGTTCATTAGTTCCTCAAAGTTGTGAGAACACAAACCTCCATCAATGTTTACTATATTACTTGTACTTTGATTGTAATGACAGGTTTCATTACATGTATTAATGTCAACCAAGTTTAGTTTACTTCATCTGAATTAGTCGTAAGTATGGTCTTGTGCTGACCGCTGCTGTTTTTCCAGTGTTCTCAAAGGGGACTTCTATACATACCATGCCATCTCTAAGTAAAATGTTGAAGCGGATCACAGCCTCCATCATTGGTAGGCACAGTGACAAGTTTTTTCTTTTACATTTATCTCAACTTATTTACTTTAGATTAGAGAAATGAACCAGTAACTACTGCATGTCTGCAGGTCTTCAGTACGTGTGGGAGTACCGCAGCCCGAGCAAGTCTGTACCACCACACTACCAGTGCAAACTCTGTTCCCTGTCTCGCTTGCAGCATGACATGATTGATCACGTGAAAGGCTGGAAACACGGCTTCAGGTACATGGTGAGTATGGCTGGTTTTCAGGTCTGCTGCCACGGCTCACTGTTGCAGATGTTCGTCATGCTCGTGTTCCCGCTTTGCGCAGAAAAAGGCCCACCCTGATAAAGTTCCTTGTGAGGAGGAAGATGCCATCAAAGACCCTACTGTCAGAAGGACAGTTAAAGCTGCTGTGTCTGAGGTGGAGCAGGTGGAGGGGCGAGGACAAATTAAGGTGAATGATAGATGTGTATTATCACAGCAAATCCAGAAAGATTCTTTGTTGTCTCATTTAATAAGCACAATATTAAGGGTTTTCTTTTCTTGTGAATTATAGGTGATCCTGAAGGAGCCCTGTGAGGTGCCTGCTTTCAAAGGACTTCGTAAGTTATTCTGCAATGCTTAACATTGTGGTAAACTAGGTGTCTACAGGACCATTCAAGTGATTGTCATTTATTAAAGGAACTTCTTTTTAATATTTTAGCAACAGCTGTTTTGAATTAATAACATTTTAAGCATTTATTGTGGATACGCTCTACATTTAGAGCTGCATATTTTTCACTAATGAATGATGCTCCAAATCCATGATTCATGTGAAACGGCAAATTATTGAACTTATAATTATGATCGTTCAAGTAGACCAGTTTATTTTAATGGAAATGCAAGCATTTGCCCTACAGTTAGCTGCTACCGGTGTTGTTTGTGTTGTTAGTTTCAGAACGTTACAGTTTTACAAAGTCCTTGTTTAGCAGTACTTTGCCCTTTCAGACTTTACGCTCAGAGAAGTTTTACACTTTTTATTCACATACTTTATTATGACCAAGTGGGATTATTAAACTAGTTATGTTGGAAACTAGTAATCAGAAAAATCTCAAATCAAATCTCACAACAATCATTTAAACTAGAAAAGCACTCTGAGAGCGCAGACCTCCGCCAAGCTTATTATCATCACGTTAGATTTGCTGAAAATGTCAGTCTCGCTATGATAAAAAATCCTTTAAAACATTCCTGGATCGAGAGGGTGATCCAGATCACCTCTAAAATGTAAACATCGGTTCATTGTCCTATTTTGAAACTTTTATGAAAATCTGTCCATAACTTTGAGCTATCTTATCTACAAACCCTCCTAGTTATAATAATAATGTTAATAAACCCATTAGGCAAAAAAAAAAATCTTAACTGAGTGTTAAGAGCTGCTGTGAGAACGCAGCCTCATTTCTATTACACACTAACTCTACAGTAAGATACTACTTTGCTTCTAATATATACTGTTCAGTCTTGCTTTCTGCTTTACTGGTTCTTACTCTTTTAACTAGTTTAAATGAATAACTAAAATTTGCGAAGCTCTCAATAGTTTTATTTTCTGACTTGTCTGAAACTTCTCCAGGTTCTGCTGCTCCTCGATTAGGACCTCCACCAGGTCCAGGCGTGGGACTAATGGGGCCTTCTCCCTTAGGTGAGTTTAAGTTTTGTGTGTTTTTATTTGACATTGCAACAATTACACTGCTATATAATAAATCTATTTTACAGGCCACGGATTTTCTGACTCAAGGTTTACGAGTGAGTTTCCCCCTTACGGTGGTCCAGTAGATGACTATTCAACTGGAAAATACAATGAAACTGGTTATGGAGGGTACTTACCAGAGGGAAATTTTACTAACCCTGGTATGGATCAGGGGCCTTTCTCAGAGGGTATGGGCCATCACCAATACGGGGGCGGTAATGGTTGTGGTACAGGAAGTGTAAGAGATGACTTTGGTGGAAGCGGACTGCAGAATAAGGGCACAAGCGAGATGTATTCTAACAACTACGCAGGCAACCAGCAGGGGGACAGTTATATGGACAAGTCATCAGACAAACCAGGGTTAATGGGAGCTGCAGACACCAGCAGTCTTCCTAATACACTGCTCACATATCTGGTAAGCATCCTGCAGTAAATGTATCTAAAAGAAAAAAATCCAATGGTGTTGGGTCACATTATTGGAAAGCATCGCAGTAACTTGGTAAAATGTGTTTTCAGGATAGTTTTCGGATAGAGAATGAGGGCGATGCACAGCTGGTGCTGAAAGTGACACAGAAGTTAACAGATGTGCTGATGGAGTATAGACTGAGGAGTGTATCGAAGGTATGTATCTCGCTCTAATCTAGTCTTTAAATCTTCATTATCAAGCATATACTATCAGATTAATAAAATATCTATAATTGATCGTAGATGGTTTGTGGCTTTTTCTTTTAAGGTTCCAAGTCTTCAGAGCTTACCAATGAGCTCCCCAAGTTTCTCCTCTTCAAGCTCCAGATTCTCAAACAGTGGTGACCAGTACTCAAATAGTCTTCCAGGTACAAGAGCACCAAATCTTACGAGATTTGATTAACAAAATGTACAGCAGCCTTGTTAAAGATGCAGTGATACTTGTTTAGAAAAGCATCTCCCTCCCATCAAAGTCTTGACTCATCATATATTTAGCTTTTGTTTCATGTTGAGCTTTTTTTTGTCCTGTGTTGCCCTGATGTTTTTCATTTCTTTGCCAATTCAGCCACATTTTAAAACAGCCATTGTATTTACACCTGCTTGCTAACATGGGAAGTTAAAATTGGCTGCAGCAGCGACACCTACAGAAAAGGTTGTCACTGTGCCAACAGACAAATCAGAAATGCATTAAGGTTGGAAAGTGCATTAAGGGATGTGCGTTGACTGGTAGCAAAAAGAGGAGGTGGAATCCCCTGAGGAACATGGGGGGAAATTGGGTGCAGGATATTTACGCTTTGTCGTTTGTTTTTACAGGTCCATCCAGGTATTCTGGTCCTTCCAGGTATCACAAATGATCAGATGATATCACGACTTTCTCATCAAATTCACACCCAGAATATCCAGGAGTTAAGAAAAAAAAAACAAAAAAAAAAAACTATGAAATAGTCTTGGTTTTTGTTGTATTTTTTTTTTTCTGGGGGGGGGTTGCCCCTTTGTCTTTTTTTTTTTTTAACACTTCCACAGTATGGAAAGATTTACATAAATTATCTTGGTTTGTTTGGAGTTGTAATTGTTCCTGAATGAGTGTTTTTTTTCTCCAGATGTAATAAAGGTTGTGTAAAATAATTAACTCATTTCTTCAAATTCTGTGATAATCAAGTTAACTAAAGTCTGTTTAATGCTATTCACTCTTGTAATATACTTAAATTCACATCCTAAAAAGTTGAGTTTAAATATCCAGAATGGTGTTATATATCTGAATACATTCACAAGAGTTTGTAGTACTCTAAATGATAACTTTCTGCAACATGCAAGACTCTGCTTTGTAACATTTATTTTGGTTTAACATGTAAAGACAAACTGTTAAAGGTAGTTGAATATTTGATATAAAATTATTGGCATGTATAAAACTTCATGCAAGAAAGACTAATAGGAAGAAAAAAAAACAGTTCACACTGTTCAAACAAGTCAGTGTGCTCCATTATTTTAAGCTTCTTTACATTTTTGTCACAATGTCCTCCATCTGCTTCAGATTAATGTGGGTAAGAAGCACCTTAGTCCCAAGGAAATCTTGACCATGGATCCTCTGAGCCTGTGCCGCAAGCTTTTCCGATTCAAACTTCACTACTGCTTCACCGATGCCATTGCCTTCAGTGTCACGCAGCAATATAATGTCATTCATCTTCACTTTATATTTGCCAAACAGGTTCATGACTTGAGCTTTCTGTACAAATGCAGGCATGTTTCTAACAAACAAGCACATCTTGGCTGATTTGACCTGCGGCTCCATTTGTACTGCTTGGCTTTGTTTTCTTGGATCTGTCGGGTGAAACTTTTGATTTCTGGGGTGGCTTTTGGCCATCATGGCCCTCATCTTCTCCTTGGTTGTCATGGACACTTGAATGATCCCAGATCCAACATGGCAGCCTGAGAGATTCATTGCATACTCAAAGTCTTCAACATGGTTAAAAATCAAAAACGACGTGTCCGTTGTGTTGCCATGTTTGTCCAGCAGATGAAGTACATCTTTGTGTGCAATGTTTGGACATCCGAACAGCTCTTTCAATTCAGTCTTGGTAATACTTTGGGGTAAATTAGTGACCATAACAACATAGTCCGCATTGTCTGATAACTTGTTCGTGCTGGTGTCAGATTTGATCATTTTTAAAGGCTTGGATGGGATTGGGTCACCAGCTTTCCTCTTGTCTTTAACACTCGAGTTGTTCTCACATTTCTTTCCTGTAACATCCAAAACATTTTCACATTCTTGCAGCGCACTGGCCCACATTTTCTCACTGGCTCCTCGCACTTCAACACAGATGGAGCCCAATAACTGATTGTTGAAACGACGAGCATCTAATGCATCGCTCATTTTTGGAAACTTCACAAGGCAACCATGACTAAGCCCCAACTTGACATTTATAATAGCTTCCTGTATGGTCAGACCTTTAAAAAATTGGCAGATGTCCTCCTTTGTAGCTGAAGCTGGCAGGCCAAAGAGTCTCACGTAGCCTGGTTTTGAAACTAGGGCTTGTTCTGATGGCAAGATTTCTGTGCAAACATCATTTGTCACTGCTGTATGAGATGACCGTAAGGCGGTACTGGAACCCCCGGCTCGTGGATTTAAACATGCCATGTTTGTGGGAGTAGGACTGACATCCTGAGCATCTGAATGTGGCAGATTAGCAGAATCAGGATCAAGTGGCCATGCAGCAGATGAAGAAAGGTTTACTGTAACATCATCAGGAGGACGCATATTTGATGTGCACTCTGCAGCTGTGCGCAACTTTGGTTTCCGGACAGTGAGCTGAGAAGTTTTCTTCTTTAACAAGAATATTTGTAATCTGTGCTCTAGCTCTGCCATGCTGCTTATGTACAGGGTTACCTTAGAGCCTTTGAGCCAATGTCCAGAAAGCCGCGTGGCGAGCTGTGCATCGGTTTCTGTCTTAAAAGCAATGAAGGCCTCGCGGAGTCTTCCTCCCAGGATGCATACTCCTCCATCCGGTATCTGAAGATTTTCAAAGAACTTCCGTATGTCTTCAATGCCCGCCTTAACATCCAAACCTTGCAGTCGCAGGATAATGGTCATTTTTGTTGTTTAGGTTGGAGTCCGAAGATGTAGAAAACTGGTAAAAAAAAATTTAAAAAAAAGGCCAACACAGTGTTAAGACAAACAGAGCGAAAGTACCGATGAAAACACGTGCGTCACACCAGAAAACTAAGACAAAAACTTCTCTCCCATTAAACTAATGCTAGCGCAACACACCACAATCAGTGGCATGAACGGCTTGCGTAGTGGTTGTTTTTTCAAGGTCTTTGAGCGTTGTTTTCATTATTCTGCCCTAAACAATGTCTGGAAAAAAAAAAAGGTAGGGAGGAACCGTCCCGCTCGCGCGGTTTTTTTTCTACTTAAACCTATGAAGTATTGTCCAAACCCATTATCGCCACCAGCTGGATTGGATGAGAATTACAGGCTACCCACAGTAGTGTGCTCGAGGTTATTAGATTGCTATCGATCGTATACTACGCTTTTCCCCTCTTACCCTCCCTGCACTCATGTCCTGCTGCAACATCTGTCCAGCAGCATCCTTCACAGAGCAGCACTTGACCTAGAACCACATTATTACATAAAGAAAGCACTATACCTAGTTACTGGTTATGTATTGTCTAAATCAGGCTTCTCCAACTCTGGTCCTCAAGAGCTACCCTGGTACAGGTTTTAATGTTTCTTGTAACACACCTGACCCAAATCAATGGTTCATTAACAAACCGGTGCAGATGATGACAACATTTGAAACAGGTGTGTCGTTTAGAAAACACTAAAACCTGCAGGTTGGACACCTCTTATTGTAATGTGGACAGCTCTAGATGTATAATAGTGATTAATAGATAAGTTTTAATTGAGCAGTCGGTGACAGTACGCTATAAAACAATTTTTTAAATGATTAAAAAAATTTAGGGAAAAAGTTTTATATTTGTAGCTGTTATTAGCAGGAACTAAAACATTTTGCCAACTCTTTCCTTGGTTTAAAATAATATTTTCTTAATATCTACATTATTTAATTTTTCTGACTTTACTTAGTTTTATTAAGCTGTGTACCTTCTTTTGTTGATGACTCCACAACTCCTTCACTGAAAGAAGAGGAAGTAAGATGCATTTCCTGCTTTACTACTCTTCAGATAATCATTACCACAACATGTCAGCCTGACCCAAAAACATGATGTTATCTCAATCTGGCACGCTTGTCGGCCTTGGATGCTGATTTATCACAATTTTAATGGAATGTGTGCAGAAATGATGCTCATCGTACATGAAATGTTTTATAGGCTACATTTCTCTTTGAAGAACACGTTGTCTACAGTAGGTAATAGAAAATCCAATCATTACCAGCTACATTGGTAATTTCACTAAATTCATCAGCCCTCTGCAAGCCAATCAGTCAGAGGAAAGCAAGGTTGATTATATATATATATAT
>JBAMIG010000006.1:12389645-12401211 GCA_037177335.1 Kiunga ballochi | reverse complement strand
AGAAAGAAGATTGCTGGTTTAAACCCCGACACAGGAGGTTCAAACAGTGCTGCTCCAGCTCCGGTTTCCTCTCACTGTCCAAAGACTGCCTGTCAGGTTGTTAAATGAATGCCATGAATTCACCTTCAAACTGACTGAGCTTTAGTGGTTGTTTCTATGATGAACTGGTGATGGCCTTTCATTATTTACTTACTGCTTAGCTTGTCAATTTTTTTGTTTTTTTTTGTCATATTCCCATTTTTACATAATATATACAGAATATAATACATAGTTCTTCTCTCAGGACACTTGAACATCTCAGTTGACCCGTATTTTTTCCTTTTCCAGTCTTCTCATCTTTCTGTTGGTGAAGATGTTAGAGCCAGCTAACAGGGAATAACCTATATGAGCTAAATTACCATCTGAAAGGAGTTTTATTGTATCTATATTGTCTTCTGTTACTTAAAGTTACTGGTTTGTTTTCTCTGAAGGTTTTAATCATATCTGTATTTATTAATTTGTACATAAAAACATGAGTTTAAACCATTATTGGTCAGTGTAATTGTGTTTTTTCTTCATTATAAATTTTTAATAACATTCTGTTGACATCTATAACTAAGCAAACCAGTATTGATTGTGAAGGTCAATATTGTGCTTCTATATTAGGACAAAAAGCCTCTCAAGCACAGTGACAGTGAAGTGACATAAAAACAACCATCTGTGTGGTGATGGGGAAGTTTGATATCCAGAGCTTGTCATCTGTCATGAAGTTTACTCCCTCTGTCCACCTCCTCTCCTATATTCCTCCACCTTTCAAGTTCTCCCACCACCTATGTAGCACTTTGAAAACTTTGTGTGTGTGCTGTTTTGGAAAGAGTTGCTGGGATACAGATACAGATGGAGTGCAGACATAAACAATGGAGAGGCTCCTTGTTCAGCAGGTCATTATGAGACTGTAGCTCGGCCTGCTCTTTTGCCTCCGACATCTTTCACCGTTCAGTTTTTGGATGCTACAGCAGGCTGTGGCGTGACTCATCCCAAACACAAAGAAAACTCCCAAACGTGGTGCGTTTATAGCATCACATGTGCCACATCCAGCCTCACATGTATTTGTGTGTTCTTGGAGATGTTATTCTTACGTGTTGAGACCGCTTTGTGCAGCATAAAAGCCCATAATCATGCCATCCTTCTTTCAGCCCAATCTGTGACCTGTCTCCCACTGTCAAAGACATGACTCAGAGCATCACTCTGTGCAGTGACAGACCAGCAGGAAGGAGGAGTGGATGCAACAACACTGACTATAAATGCAGAGTAAAGCTAACTACTGAACCTGAAATTACGTTGTGTGTATTGAGGTGGGGAGGAGATGTGGGCATCTTCTGCTACCCATCACCTGCATCACCATGGGGTTTGCCCAGATTTGTTCAAGCACTCAAAAACATACATGCAATCATACGAACCAAACGTTTCCCAGTTTCTTTGTTTATTGGGAAGCAGAGCAACAGGCACTCTGTACAAGCAAAAACCAAAAAACAAGACAAACAACAAAGAGGAGATTTTATTGTTCATTGCCATGTTTCAGAACATCAGCCTGAGATGTAATAACATAGCAGCTGCATTCTGAGAATAAAATTTTAATACATTAAGTCAACAAGCTGTGCAAATACCCTCCAAGTTAATCAGCACAGCATCCATTAATCAAACCAAATCCCAGACATGCATTAAAATAAGCTTATGCATGCTTGTAGGGATGGATTTGAGTTTTAGACTCTTTGAAAGGTTTTTTTCATTAATTTTTGTAACTTCATTAGTTTGACAACAATTGTGTAATTTGATTGAAGGGGAAAGGCTTTAAATAAAACTGTGGAGGCTGTGTCTAATTTGCTCACACTGTGAAAAGAAGTTTAAAAAAGACATACGATAAATACTTGGTAAATGTTTGGTTCTCAAACATTAAAAGACCTGATTTTGATTAATATCAAAGATGTAATAACAGATGATGTATGTTTGTTGTACAAGTCACTGAATATAAATAAAACTTCACACGTGTCTCTAATTGTGTGCCATGGCATTCCGCTCCTCCTCATCACCCAAGCCTTTATTCTTGTCCTTTTTGTTTGAGCGTTTGATCACTATGATGAAGATGATGGCTGCAACAAGAGACACAAAACATGCATTATGCATCAGAAGCAGAAATGAAATCACCAGCCATAAATGCACAATGCCTGATTTTGTTTAGTTTATCAGACGATGAAGTTTATATGATGCTCGTTGGACTTACCACAAAATCCCACAACACCTGCCAGGATCCCGACGGTGCTTCCCACCCCAAGTTTGAACGATGTTCCATGTGGAGGCATGTAGCAGTAGCCCAGCTCTGTGCAGTTGCATACTTTCACTGGCATAAAGAAGGGAGACATGCAGGATGTGGTTACGATGTCATGATGGCTCTGACATTTGAAAGCATGTCTTAGGCTGTTGCAGAATCAGTCTATCAGCTATCAATCAAATGTCTTGGCCTTGGCTGAACATGTAAAGGACCAATGACACTGATCAGAGCAATAAGCTCTGGTACAGATACATTAATTATAGGTTTTAAATTGATATATTTGTGTGACTTTATATGATTTAAATGAAATAATCAACTCACCCTCGAGTGCTTGTGTGACTCCAACCCCTGCATTGTCTTTAATGCTGATGTTTAAAGAGAAGGTTTTCTCTTCGGTTGCTTTTTTTTTCAGACGCAGTTCAGCTGTTTTATCTGCACGACACGTGGAAAGAATCAGACAGTATGTAAATCTGAAATATAGAAATGATCCTTTTTTAATTTGGTCTTGCTTCTGGGTAACACTTCATAGGTTTACCATCAACTTTGTTTAGCTCCCAGTTTAAGGCTCTGGTTTTTTTGTCGAAGGCAAAAGTGAAAGGTTGGGAGAAGGGGTCGCCGTCTTTATCTTCAGCTTTGATGATGACAGGTTTGGGGTCCTTCATGCAGATGAAAGCCTGCGTCTCAATCAGTTTTGGGAAGTTATCATTGACATCCAGCAGGCGCACATGGAGGACCCGCTCAGAGAACTTCTCAGGGTTTTCTTTAGAGGGGAATAAAAGTACATAGAAAAAAGAAAATAGAAACACTACCTCTGAAAGATTTTCAACAATTGCACTAAATTCTCCTTGGATTAACTTTTAACAGTGTTTGGGTGTGACTAATCCTTTTCTCACCCGTCTCAAAGGCGGTAATGGTGGCTTCCAAAGTTTCCACTTCTTCTCTGTCCAGGTTGGCTCTGGTCTTTATCTGCCCGGTGGTGGCATCAATTTCCAGCCAACTTCGTGTGTCACCAGTCAACTTAAAGCTGCACAAGATGACAAAAACAGCAGCCATCAAAGCCACACACTCAGTCACATCTACACAGAAGTCAACATGTGACCAGAGGAAACAACAGAATGCAAAACAGATCAATAATCTGTTCTGTGTTTTGTGAGTCCCGGCCGATGAAACTCAGCCAGCAGTTCCTGCATAAGATAATTGCTGACTTTCTGTTCAAATCAGGTCAATGCAAAATTATGTTTCACCAACCAACATCCCCTCAGTGAAACACTATCGCTTATCTTTGATATTTCCATCCACATATTCATTTTTAAACTCTCATCTCTGTTTTCTCACATCCAACCACAACTTCACAGCAATAGTAGGTTCTGCAGAGACTTTTTAACTTGCATTTGAAATGCGGAAAACATTTTTCTCTTAAACAGCACACAGTTTTACACACTGTATTCTAGAGACTGTGTCTATTTAAACCAAAAGAAAAGATCTGAGACACTGCAGAGGACTTTCCTGGCTTAGTTCCTTATTTCTCATACAAGATGCTTGACTTTTCTCATGAAAAGTAACTTTACAATGTGACATAACTACAGTATATCATGTCAACATTCAGAATATCTTTCTCGCAGTTTGTATGTTTAAGTCATTCCTTCTTTTATATACATGTAGATATAATATTATCTGAAAGAATTAGACACAAAACAGAAGAAAAAAGCACAAATACAAAAGAGATTTGCATCCTCTACTGTTTTGGAAGATGCAATAGATGCAAACTCTTTTCTTTCAATTTCTTTACTTGTAAGCAGGCTAAATTAGTTATGCAGATTTTTTAAGGTTTGATGACTATAATAAAACAGAAAAGCATCATCACAGTAATCTGATGTCTGCCTTTCACCACTAAACCATAATTTCTCTGTTTTATTTGATAACTTTTACACAATGTGCTGCTGTGTTTACCCGATCTCTTTCCCTTCTGGGTCCTTTGCTTTCAAGGTGAGAAGCACTGATCCCTTGGTAATGTTTTCAGGGACTGTCACCTCCAGGATGTCCAGACTAAACTCTGGGACCTCGTCCACGTCATTCACAGACAAAGAGACAACAGTGGTGGAATCGCTGCCATACTTAAGACCTGGCATCAGTGGTTCTGGGTTGCGAGCATCGATCTGGAGGTTGTAGGTGGAAGAGGACTCAAAGTCCAGAGGCTGTTGACAGAGAGATGACTTGATGAGGATGGGCAGAAAATTAGTTTAAGAATCCAAATGATTGAGATAAACTACATCCGAACATTTTATTGCTACAATACATGCTGCTGCATGATGCCTTCACTAGATATAAAAGTCTCTGCTGCAGACTTTCTGTGCAGTTTATACAAAAACTTCTTCAAAATGTGGTTAATTATCTATTAGTAAGAATTAAACTACTGTTATAAGAGATCCATCAGATAAATATATGTTGCATTCTACATGCATCCTGCATCCTCTTAAAGTTAACATATTGAGTTTTTAATTAATTCATTTTTTAATTCATACTGCTTTATTTCCATTCATTTATTTAGGTCAATTTCTTTTAAACCAAGAATTAACTTGAACAAATGTATAAAGTAAATACAATGTAAACATTCCTAAAATATGCAAAGGAAAAGCTGCCTTTTGAGGGGTTGAACAAGAACTTTTAAAGAAAGCTAAATCCCCGGAAGTAGTGTATAAAAGGTGCACCTTAGCTACAACCAGATGACCGACACCGTTGCCATCAGTTTCCACAGTGAAGACACCATCATCATCGCCTGCAGTGATGTGGAACTCAATGAAGGAGCTGCCGCTGTCAGCGTCATCAGCATCAGATGCTCTGATGGTCACCACTGTGTGCCCCACAGGTGTGTCCTCTGCCAGAGAGTGACTGCCATACTGCACATCAACACACTCAATGAGAACAACATCAAATTCATGACAAACACAATGATACAAGTACTCACATCATGCTTCTCAAACAGGGGCATCTCATTGTTGACATCAATGACTTTGATGACCACTCTACAGACAGTGCTGAACTCTGTATACCAAAAGCATCGGTCTCAAAATGGGGAGTGAAATCTGACTAACAGGTGTGTTTGCATGCAGTGTGTTTTACCTGGGTCATTAACTCTGACAAGAAGGTTGTAGAGCCGCTGCTCCTTTCGTTGAAGCACTCGCAGGGTCTGGATTTTTCCAGAGGTTTCATCGATAGAGAAGGTGTTAGGTGTAGCTGACACAATGGTGTAAGCCAGCTGAGAATTCAGTGTCCCTTCTTTATCGCTGTCATGAGCCTGCAGAGTTCCCACCTCGCTGCCTGGAACAAAAAGAAAATAGGAAAATCCTTCACATGAATTTTAGGTATATTATAAGAAATCCTTTTCATTAAATGCTTTAAGAAGCATCCATGTGGAAGAGCCCATATCAGGCTTGTGCTGTGCTCAAAATGTCTACACTGCAGGCTGCTGCGGCACATTTAGTTTCTTTAAGGCCCATAAGAGCTCAGTGTGCAATGTGATCCTATGATTGGTCAAAAAATGGAAAAACGGCAACTCATTTTTGGTCCAATGTCATTTTCTGCCAGCAGTATTCCCTACTAAATTAAATGACTTGAAAGTGTCGGAGTGGTTGCCATGTTGGCAGCAGGTAGCTTCATTTATTATCTTCTTTCCATTGAGAACATTAAAAAATCTTTCACACAAGAAACAAAATAGCTCCATCCCATAATTCCTTGTGTCTGCAAGGTTCAGCATTCAGTTAAATTGTATTTGTATGCTCACACTGTCTACTTTAAATTGTGATAAAAAATAAGGCGAGTGTGAGCAGCTTGTTACAGTCATGTGATACAATTGTTCCTGTTTCTTTCCGCTCTTAATTTCAAAACTCAGTAACGAAGCAAGATTACAAAATTGGTGGAAACAACCTTCAGGGAGATGTATATGAATGCTTCTGCTCATTGCTCATTTACAAAACCCTTCTGGCTATAAACTCCATCCCATTTGTCTTTTAGCAAGAAAACAAGAAAGTCACCTTCTCTGATCTATAGACACTGCTATTTGTTGTCCTCAAACTGACTTAGAAAGGAAAGCATTAAGATATTCAGCATGTAATACTTAGAATAAATTATAATCTATTTTTAATTTTACTTTAAAGCCCCCAATTTACGATACATTAAATGTGTTTAATGCTGGGAAATTATTGCATTTAACCTTGTCTGTGTGCATATGTATTATGTAAGAGAGTAAAACTGTAAATTTCATGTGTTGTCTACTTTGTGATTGGACCCATCTGTATGCTGCTGGCTTCCTGGCAGGTTTACGAGATAATTGATCTCAGTGAGGATAACCAGGCTAAAAAAAGGACATATTACAGTCTATCTTTCCACACTATATATGTAGAGGCATATTTTATGTAACATGGTCAGATTGCAAAAAAATGATGTACCTAAAGTATTTTTTGGAGATATTATTGAACATCTGCAGATTCAGCAATCGAAACCCACATCACAACATAGGATCAACGTGGTTGAATGGTCACAGACGTAATTTCTTAAATGTTTCTCTCAAAATAAATTAATATGTTTTCCACTGAATTCAAAGAAAAACATGATTAAACCCTTATATGTGGGTATATTTGGAAAGCTACAAGTATAGGATCGAAAGCTTGGAATAAAAATAATGTGTATCAGTTTAAGAGCAGAGTCTGATGTAAGAGAATAACGGCTTTACAAGCTTTAACTCTGAGCTATCTGTGAAACAAGAAACATCATACATTATTTTCATGTATGACGAATCCCAGAGAAATCCTTTTGATACAAAGACGATCACTACTTTAGCATATTTCCAAAAAGCAGAAATATATTGTCTATATGTATATATATATGTATATATATATATATATATATGTATATATATATGTATATATATATATATAAAAATTATATAACCTGTTAAAAGCTGCTTTTAAAGTTTTTTGGTAATCTAAGCTGTATACAGAACTTATTCTTTCTACTATCAAAAAAGCTTTTCATAGTTTTGTGTCCTTTCAGGGAGGAAAAGTGTGAATAGATTTACACAAAATACAAAGCTCAAAGAAAAAGAGGGGGCAAAATTGAGATGGAGAAAAAAATTGCACATGTAGCACACAATGCCTTGAAAGGATTATGTAATAATCACACAGTGCACAAATATCTTACCTTCTTTCTCATCCTCCTGGATTTCAAACACACTCTCTTCTATACAAACTGGTTTGTTGTCATTCTCATCCTCCACAATGACCTGAATCTCCATTGGTGGATCCACCTGATTGCCATCACTATTCTTTGCAAGCACAACCAGGATGTACTGCAAAAGAACACAGGTAATCCTCATTTCTATGATTGTATATATGAGTCAGTAATGAACGATTGATGTATATTTTACCATTTCCTTTTCCTCTCTGTCCAGCTCCTCTGTCACCAGTATTTCTCCATCCTCTGTGATCTGGAAAGGGAATCTCAGAATTCGCTCTTTCTGTTCTAATGTGTAAATGGCATCAGGGTCATTAGACTGGACCTGGAGGTAAAGAGAGAAAAGTAACAGGATCTGTAGTAAATGTAATGAGTGACATTGTTTTTGGTGAGGGGAGCCACCTTACCCTTGCTATGACCTGGGGGTAAGAACCCTTTAAGTTCTCTCTGATAGATATGGGTCCAGGGTTGATCCATTGGTTCTGCTGCACAGCTATGTATACTCTTGTATTTCCACTCAGTGCAGTCTCTGAAGCTCCTCTCAGGTCTTGCACACGCACAATTAGCGTGTAATCTGGGTCCTCCAGGGGGTCCTTCTCCCACCTCTTTATCTCTGCAGGTCAAAAAGCAGGAATAGATAGAATGATATAGTATAATTGGTAGATTTTTGTTCAGGGTCAGCGTCTCAAAATTTTTTACTTCCATGATTCACAAATAAATGTGTAATTTTGGAAATCTGTGCTGCAAATGTGGATGTAACTCCTCTTCCAGGCCAACACCCAACAGATCACACCACCATTGTGGTGATTATCTACTATCTACTATTTACTACTTTCTATTATCTATTATCTACTCCAGGGATGGGCAACTCTGGTCCTCAAGGGCCGCAGTCCTGTAAGTGTTAGGACTTTCCCTGCTGCAACACACCTGAGTTTGCTAATTACCCACTGATTTGCATCAGGTGTGCAACTTTATGTGTATTTGTCCCCAGATGAATACATCTATGCATAAACTATTAGCGAAAACTTCTTATCTGTCTTGCTTATAAATCATTTAAATTTATAATCTATAAATGATTTAATTGCAGTTATTTTTTGCTGCACTTCTTAATGCTTTCTTTGCACATTCAGTCATGCTTTTAATGTTTCATGTAAAAAAATAAATTAAAATACATCTTTAAATGTTTAAAACGTTTAATAAGCCTTTCTTTTTTCATGCACCTATGCTTGAAATCTCCACAGTAACTTCTATCTGATCTTGCTTTGAATGATTTTAATCCAACTTACGATTTATTTAGATTTATTATTTAACACCTGGAATCAAGACGAAACAGGATTATTAACAAAAATCAAGATTGATCCTGTAGTGTTGACGAGTAATCTTTTTTTTTTATGTATTTATTTGGCTCCTGTGAGTTTGAACTTGTTTTTATTCTTACATGTTTAGTTTGTGGGCGTGAACAATAAACTATTAAAGTCATCATGTTCTGTGTCGATGATGCTTTTCCAACTGAGAAAACTAACGAGTCAAATTTATAATGCAGTGAATTTCATTTTATTTAATTTATCATGTTTCTTTCGTTGTTATGATGAAGGAAGTAGATAAAGATGTATTGCGCCATTTTTTTATTTTTTTCTGTGTCATGTCAGAACTAAAGCTTATTTTGTTAAAAACAAAACAAATAAATATATTTTTACAGTAGAAGATTTTCCAGCATCAACAGTATTCAGATATAATAAAAACTTCCTCTCAATAATTAACAATAAAAAAGAGTTAATGGCAAACCTAAATGAGTTTGTTAAAACTATTGCTTACTAAATTTATTCTGTATGAAAGGTTAGGAAATGCCATTCAAAAGCTTAATAAGAACTTTTATCCTATTTAACCGGAAGTTATGGGCTCCACCGAGCAGCTTCCTGGTTTCTGGAAGCTGTTTGTGATTCAGCATAGAAATAACAGCAAACGGGGACAATGAAAATAAGCCCAGATCTGGAAAACTAACAACAGAAAAAAAAACTGTATGATCCCAGAGGCACTTATCCAGTACTGTTTTGCAGCAGCACTTGTATAAATATGACCCACACCAAAGAGATTAGAGGAAAATATTTTTTTCATTCTTACCACAAAATTCAGCGCCAGATGTTTGGAGATGCAACTAAACAAGCCTGAAGCATTCAGGAATATGCTTTGACAGCCAGTAGTGTGGTGCATATTTCACAGAAGAATTTAATAAAATCACAGAAAGCAATCATCATACTTTATGAGAAAAAAATATTGAAATGGAAAGAAAAATATGAGCCCTGAAACTCCATAAACACTTAAGCATACAGGAAAAGTTCTGGCAGTGAGATGCAAGACAGAACCAACTCAGATCATTTGGAGACAGTGAATGCTTAAAGATGACTTTTAAACTATAAATATAGTGTCTTTTGAGTCTCTGCTCACTCAATTATACAATTTCACAGCTTTTTTTAGACACACCTGCTCTCTCCACGCAGGTGAAGAAGGGGTTTTCTTCATAAGGAACCTTCGGCACTGGACAGTACTCATCAAATTTTCCTTTCAGAGCATCAATGCTGTGATCTTCTCCCCTAACGTATTGGATTCCTTCTTTAGATTTCAGCATCCGTTCTCCTGTTAAAAAGCAGACAATAAATAATTTTAAAAAACTTTCTCATGATAATTGAATATTGTTCTGAATTGACTTGATCTGCCTGGAACTATTTAACCATTAACCAATCCTGCTAATTTGTGTTTTTTACATGTCTATATATATATATATATATATATATATATATATTTCCTTTTTAAATAAATAAACAAATAAAAGAAATATTAACACAGACATGTTTTAATATGCACGGCTGCCGTAAACAACTTCACATTCGCACATGCAACACGCTCAGGCAGTCTGCCTCCAATCAGTGTTAATCTTGAGCACAAGCGATGAGCTGTGTAATCTGGGTTTACAGTGTTGCTAAACTACTGGATCACAAGCAGAGAAGGACGAATTACAGGCTTTCCCACACGCACTGAGCCTGCAGCATGTCTGGCTTGGTGTCTGTGTGTTGGGTCATGTAGCGTGTGCATGTAACCTTCTGCTGTGGTGGAGATCTCTCCTGTGTTGGGATCAATCTGGAACATGAAGATGTTATGATTGTTGGGGATCTGGCTGACCAGGCTGTAGACCAGCTGAGCATTGGGAGTCTCTGGGTCATCCAGATCTGATGCAAACACTCGGGTGAATGGGACACCTGGAGGCACAGACGCAATACAGAACACACTGGGGTGTTAATCGTGAGAAACGTGTAGAACTACCTTATAATAGTACATCTGTGTGCATTATAACATATGCTACTTTTAGATAGGATCTAATTTATCCAAGAGTAATTCAAATAAATAATATTAATTTATGTGTCTTTTAAAGATTAAGATGTTTATAATTAAGAGCAGTTATCCTGTTCCTTTCTAACCGCATAACTTTATTAGTATTCATTAAAAACATTAAACTGCTTCAAATGCTTTAATCCACCATTTTATGACTGATAATAGTCATAGCTTAAATCTTTTGTCTCTAATCTAAGCCCTCATGAAGTCCAAACCTTCTGGATTTTTCTCTCGAACCCAAGTTGGGTAGCTGCTCTGGTTGAAGGTCGGAGCATTGTTGTTGACATCCAAAACTTTTATGGTCACATCAAATGGCCCAGCCACAACTACACCATCTGCCAACGCCTCCACCTGGAAATGGTTGCAAACGAGCACAAACATACATGATTATGTGTTGTTTTGCGGCTACAAGTAAAATATACTTAAGGTTTCCATAAGAACAGTGTTACCTTGGTGATAAAATGATGATTGCGTGACCAGACGAGAGGTTTCTCCAGGTAAAGCCAGCCATCCTTGGAAATCTTAATGCTGTCACTGTCATCACTTAACCTGAAATCATTAACACCTGCTTGGGTCACCTGAAACTAAAGATGGGAAAGAAAAGAGAGAAATGAGAAGATCTGCAGCATCAATGGCAACTCA
>JBAMIG010000006.1:12366641-12383973 GCA_037177335.1 Kiunga ballochi | reverse complement strand
TATTTTGTCAATATAGGGCTACTGCATTGCTTCAGCAGCATATAACTTGAATAATTCAGAGCAAATATTAGTGTGAGAAGAGTTTCTTCTACCTCCGCACAGTTCGCAGTCATCGCTGTCCATGCTGTCCGCTGCTCCGGCGAAGATGCTCGCAAAAGCCGTTTTCCCAACCCCGCTGGCGCCCAGCAGAACCACCCTGTACGGGATCCCGTGATCCACCGTCTCCCCGGCGGAGTCGGTAGAGATGACCGAGTCTGAAGACGACCAGCTCCCGCGACTTCCCTCAGAGACTCCGGCGGAGCTGGCGCAGGATTTGGAGCGGGAGATGCACGCGGGGACCCGCGCAAAGAGGCTGTCCGGGAGGATGTTGCTGCCCGGGTCGCAGATGCTCCACCGGTGGATCTCATTCTGCAGGCGGAGGCTGTGTCTGCGCACACTGGACAGCATGGTGCCGATGGCCAAAAACAAACAAAAAAAGTAACAAATACAAACAAAGAAAGAAGAAAAACTGCTACTGAACTTTGTTGTTGTTGTTGTTGCAAAGTAGCGTTTTCATCTTTAAATGCAGGAAAAAATATCCCTGAAAAGTGAACAAATCAATAGATTTCCTGATAATAAAAAAAAGTGGCTTTCACAACATTTGGATCTATATCTGAGTCCTTCAATGAGAAGAATGACACTTCTGTCTCAAATAGTCAGCAGATTATCAAACACTGATCAAACTGTTTCAACACAGACCGACTTGAGACGTTCATCCAGCATTGAAAACAAAGTTCACCCTGGTAAAAAGGTAAATCCCGTTGTGATTTCTACATCTGGTGTCTGATCTGCTGCCTCCTGATTATCCCTGGCATTGTGCGCGTCTCCAATGCAGTGATGGGGTTTCCCTGCGTCTATTTAAAGGGAAGACAGGCGGGGCAGGAGGGAGGGAGGGGGGGGGGGGTTCGTTTATGTGCACATGTCAAAGCAAATGGGTCAGAATAAACTGTAGGATTTAGGGCTTTAACAAACCACGAATGACACATTCCTGTTATTCATGTCTGAAGCTTCAGGATCCTGGTGTTAGACACACCTTTCATGCTGCACAGACTGTTCAACTGCTGACAAAGTGTCCTAATGTCTGTGGGTCTACTATCTCCCTGTTTAATCTCTACTTAAAGGTGACCTGAAACCAACAAATGTCAGAAAAAACAAAAAGAAACTGCTTTTTTCCATCTGCTCCATCTGATCACATGACCAAAATCATCTCATTAATGATGTGTTATAACTGGAAACCTGTTACAAAAATACATATTCTCCCATTTTTTGCACATTAAATGTGCTACATTTCTTTATTGCGAGCCCGGCATGAACCCATTCACCACCACCTCTATTCACACTGCTTTGGTCTGCATGTAAGACCTTGAGAGATGCAGAGAGCGCAAAAGAAAAGGGAGGCCGAATTGCAAAAGAAGACATAGTGGTGTTTTGTACCTTATGTTCTGAGGACTGACAGTTTCTGATAAGACATCAAGTCAAATCATGTAGATGTTTCCATTCTCTGCATATTTATCTCAGACCTAAAACACTTCTATTTTCCTTTCAAAAAGAGTTTCATTCAGTTTTCATGTTATTTACCTGCCGACAGCTTAACAAGCTGCTGTGTAATGCAGACATCAACAAATAAAAAACATAAAAGAAAGAAAGGAAAGATGTCTACTGTACATATTTCTACCTGCACTCCCATCAGCTGCAAGCAACAGGCACGTGTCAGGAGTTTCAATAAGTCCAGGATTACTAAAAGAGAAGAAAACCCAGTAAGAAGTGGATAAACCGATTATAAGCCACTAAAAATGTTCATCTCAAAATCCATGCTGCAACGTACTAATCATTACTGTCATGGCTTTTGTTCAGCAGAAGCTTGCATTTAATCATTTATCATCATACTGAGATGTTCATTGCAGTCAGTGAATTTATGCAGCAATAATGTTGCATTATTTGACTGATTTCCAACCAGTTCTGTTCATTTAATCTACAGCTGTATGGAAAATGTATCGTCTTACACACTCTCCACATTTCAGCCACAATCATATGCAACATCCTTTAAATAAACATAAAAAGTATCACAAGTTTGATTATTATATTTATTATAATTTTTTATTATAATTATACAAGTTTGATGTCACATCCCATACAAGATGTTCAGCTTCCACATGTTACCTGTAAAATATAATACTACGGATGGTTTACTTATAATAGGATATGTCATCCCGGCAAAATTCAGTGATTCAGTTTTATTGTTCAGTCTTTAAAAGCTGCATGTCTCAGTCAAAAAGCACACAGCAGACTGAATGATGAATGCAGATCAGTCATGTCATTGATATTGCACAGCTTGTAACATGATCATCTTAAATAATTACATTTACACACTTGCTATTTGTGACTGTTCTATTTTATGCTATTCTGTTTTACCAGACCCCCAGACAACCAAAATCCAACCTATCTTTGCACTTAACAGGAGTATTTCCTCACAGGACATAATAACTGATCCACATCTTTTTTTTTCCACCGGTCCATGTTAGCAGATGATTAACATTTATTACCACACAAGCCTCCTTTCCTGTTCTGCAACAGACCTGTCACACATTAAGTGGTATAATCTAAATAGTTCCAGATAATTTTTTAAAGTGTTTAATTATTCAGCAGGAACATTGCTACATCTTCAATGAACATGCTAAAAAAACAAATAATTTGTTAATGTAGTGTGAAGACTGCACTGAATTAAAGCGTGGGACGTGGGCCTTAAAATGAACAAGGTGTGGCTCGTCACTGATAACCGAGTTTCATTTTAAATAATCCACACAGCCTGAATATACAATACGACAGATTGAATTCGCTTTTACTCATGGGGTTGGGGAATCTTATCTTCACCATATAAAGACTTTGCACACGTTCCTCGTAAATACAAGCTTGAAGAGGAGCCTGAGTATCAGCAACATCAGTATTACATTATTCTGAATGGACAGCGACCAGTTTTGTGAATGACCCATGTAACAATGAACACATAGGCCCAGAGAGACCCTGCATGACATCACAGGTTTATCTGCAGAAGGACTTGGTGGGTGAGGGAACAAAGAGCAGACCTTTTTTTTGTTGTTTTTTACTGTTGTTTTTCTAAGACTTCGGCATCAGGCTGCAGCATCATCTGTAGGACCTGCTGCTGTGTATTAGAGCTCTGGTCTGATCTGCTTGACAGATGACAGAGCCACGATAAAATCCATGTTAAGTGCTGGAGTGAGATAAGTGTGAGGAGGAGGGGATGGGTGATCTGGCTGGCTGCAGACTGGCAGGGTAATATCTGATGGCTATAGATGATAGCTGCATGTGAAGTGACCTCTTTTTTTCCTCTCTGTCTCGTACAAAGCAGTCTTTTGCAAAAGCCTCAAACTGAGCCATGCATTTGTATATCTGAAAGCAGATTTTGTGAAGTCTGATGTTCACTTTTGAATAAAATTACAAAAATAAAAATTTCAAGGGGTTGGACTTTAAGTCAACCAGGAGATTAAATAAATGGAAATTCTTTAGTTTGATTTTAGTTTCAGAGGAAATAAATGTATGAATGAAAATGAGTGTGTGTGCATTGTGACCTTACTGGGATCACTTCGTCAGAAACGGTTCATTCACAGGCTGTTAGTATTCATTTATTTCTGGAAAATCTACACATAACACATAATCACAGAGGTTTTAGCTTCAGTGTTTCTGTTTAATTTGTCTCTTTTGTTTTTGTTTTCATGTCAGTCGAGCAGGTTATTTCACAAAGGGGTTTATTACCACTGGTTGGGTGTAAAACAAGTGTCTTTGCCCATCATCATACTGCATCATACAGCTTTAGCACAGAGCTAATTTTCTGTAATAAATGTATGATATATTCTTGTTTGAATGTGAACATAAATGCCTGTAGCTGTGTGTGAGGACAGCAGCTTTAGTATTAGTAGAAGGCCTATAAGCACGACTTAATAAGAAAACTAATATTTAGAAGCTGCTCTGTATCTGCATGCTTGTGCAACTGGATGGTTTAAAAATTGTTAGAGCCTAAAGACTGGTGTGTGTGTGTGTGTGTGTGTGAACATCACTGTTCTTTATCACTTTTATGGTGCAAATTTGTTTCATTTGCTTCAAGCAGAGTTGATTGCCACTAAAGATGTACGATAACATCCACCAATATCTGAATCAAAATGTGATATCATAAAATATTAGGTTTTGGTTTTTTCCTTTATTTGACAACCTTTAGACATGTACAGTGCCTTGTGTACCTTCCTAAAATATTCCATTTTTATTGCCTTATAAGTCAATCATGTGCAACAAACATATTCTTTAAATGTGAAATTAAAACTTATTTCTACAAAATAATGACAATTAAAATATGCAACCTACAATTAGTGACCATATTAATATACTAAAGAAATTAAAAGCTGCAGCAGCTGAGATGGGAGAGACTGCACACAACTGTGTGTCTGGGTTCTTCACCAGATTAAAGCTTTATGTAAGGTAGCAAGAAAGCCACTGAAAACTCAAGAAATCTACACTAGAGTTTGCCAAATGGCATGTTGACATTATGGATCATGTGGAAAGAGGTCCTTTGGTCTGATGAAACCAAAATGGAGCTTTTTGACCACCAAACAAGGCGTTCAAAACACTGCAACACTGCACATCACAATGAACTCACCATCCTTACTGCCCAGCGTTGGGATGCCAGCATCAGGCTGTGACCCTGGAAAGCTTGTAAAAGTAGATGATAAAATGAATGTAGTAAAATATAGAGAAATAAATCAGTAGTAACATATCCACACACTCTGCTGTGAATGCAGATAAAGGTGTAGTTAGTAAATACTAACTTGAATGGGGGTGCATATTAACGCATTAAAATATTCCTGCATAGTTTCTCTCTCTACCCTTATGTGTGTTTTTCAATCCTCACACTTGGAAAAGTGCGCTGCGTTAAGCTGGTTGCACCTCAGATCAGCCGTTACCTGTAAATGCCTGTATATGTGCTGTATGTCGTAATCTTGGTATGGCTGAACTGGAACAAAAGTGCCCCACTGGGGACTAAGTTCTTTAAATATTGATACATTTTATTCAATTATTACAACATTGTAGAAATCAATTTTTGTTAGACCTTAAAGATTTTTTTAACAAAATAAATTGAGTCAGAGGGTTAAATCCTTTTGCAAGGCAATGTACAGGTTTTATAATGAACTCTTAAAAAGTCTCCTCTAACTGAAAATGACAACATATAAGATGTATACTTGGATATGTTTGGCACAACTCCTCCAGCTGTGACATCAAACTGTGTCATCACTTACAGCATAAGGAGCTAAAAACTGGACTCATTCACATGTGCTGGAATCATTTTCTTTGTCAGGTTCATTTAGTTCAGTAGCAGACTGTGTTATTGCATGTTAATGACTTTCCAGTGGTTTCTGTATAAACACATGTTGATAATACTGTTAATCAGGTTTGTGTGTACAGAAATTTATAAAGAACCATATGCATCTTAAATGTGCTGGAAACAATGCATGCAGTTTTGGTGACATACTTTTATGCATTTATTTTAGTACCTGATAATCCCACCCCAAAGTACTCCCTGTCATATAGTGACCACTTGCAGTTTTATTGTCCAGAACTGTTACAAAACAAAGGATATATAATTGTGAACCCGGTAGAAGTTAATACAAAAAGCCTTTTACGGTCCATTTAGATCTTCTACTGAGATCAACATCGAATAAATGGGGAATAAAGCTTCAATCCTTCACATCACATGTGGACCTTCCTCCCCTGCAGCTGTGGAAAGTCTTTGAGCTGTGAAGCTCGGCTTAAGAGAGGGACTGGCTAAGCAGCCCAACAGTGGCGCTTTACCAACTCCAACCAATGCACACACCAGCACATGGCCACAGAGACCAATAGAGATGTGATTTAAATCAATAACCTGCTTGAACTAGTGACACTCGACTGTTAGGCACGTGCCCAACGACAATACCAAAGAACTGTAACATAAAAGCTGATCGCTTTAGACATCTTACACTGATAAAGTAGTATGATAGCTGTAGTGAGTTCCTTGGTGACTGTTGCCAAGAACTCATGTGACAATCTTCTACCATTGATTCTTCTTATTCATTATTTCTATCATTTAATTTGGGGGGTTATTTGTTGAACAAAACACATCATTTTAAGAGAAATTAGTTAAAGACAGAAGAGAAGTTTGTTTCTCTTGGATATTAGCGCTGAGCTTGCAGTAGCACTGGAAGATGTGAACAAACATGACCACTAGGAGTCCTTATAATAGTTTAGCCATGCTCATTTTCCCACTGCCTGATCAAACACAATGTAGCTTTGTGGTGGGATGGTGTTGTAGAAGTACCTTTACACTATGTTGGCAGCATTAATACAGAAAATTCAATTGAATTTTATAGAAACATGTGGTGCCTTTAAGACTTGCATTTTTCTATAGGACAATGCAAAACCTATTTAAAAATAAAAGATATGCCTGGAAAAGTCATGATCTTGAAATGGTCTAGCTTAAATTTTTTACTTTTCCATTTAGAAGACATGTTGAGATATTTGATATTGAGACCCTTAGACATACTTCCAGCAAGAATGTGGAAAAAAAACAGCAAAAAATATTGATGGTTTCCATAAAAGCAGAGTGAGAATTATATCTGTGTTACGGACAGATGAAAGTTTAGTCATCCCAGTTTTTCACAACCTAAAAGGGAACAATGGATAAATAGATATGTTAACAAGAAGAAACATGAGATAACTCATGTTCACAATTTTTGCATTTAAAAAAAATACAATTTATTATGTACATTTTAGAATTAACCAAAACAAAAAGGTATATTTCAAATTAAGCTGTGAGAAAAGTACTAAATGTTCAAATTTATAGTGTAATTATAAAGACATGGCGAACATCTTCACCATGATCAGCGTCTCCAGCAAACCACCAGCAGGCCTCACAGCTAAAACTGTCATATGCATAAAGGCAAAGTCCCAGAGACCCATTTATTACACAAGAAAGTTACTTAAGAATCACGCTGTGGCAATTATCAAACAAATAATGATGCTGTTTGTGTAAAACGACTTATATTGTATTGGATCTTGGTCAACATGATAGACCTAAACACAAATCATACAAGTCTCCAGGGTGCAGGCACAAACACGCATGCACACGGCGGCATGCTGTAACTCCCACGCAGCAGCTTTGTGTGGAAGGGCATGAACAGACCAGTGTTATCCAAAATAAAGTGAACAGATTGCAGTGTGGCCCATATCTAAAAGCCAGCAGATTCACACATCAATGAGTCAGGTCATTGCATAACAAACTGTGACATTAATGCACAACAACTCAAGCTAGACACCCTGACCCTGCCTACACTCTCAGGGTACCACACTGACCGTTGTAAACCAGTTCATTTCAGGGACTGGCTAGAGATATTCTCTGACACAACTCAGAAAACATAAAAAAAACCATTAATCACCAATTGGGTAAAATCTACACAAACCGGCCTCTGTGGCTATGTCTTATCTTCTGAGTGTGGAAATAAACATACATCACAAATGCAGTCACACAAGTGCATTTTAAAAAATTTATTCATAATAAAAATGGCTGCTTAATTTATTTGTACTCATTTAAAGGTAAATCGCTTTTTAATAAATAGAACAAATATCAGGAGGTTTATGACAACATCACAACACTGTGGGCGTTTTGTGTTTCTGGCAGCAAAGAGGCAAAACCCAGAGAACCCGTCAACAAACCTGAAGATGCTGCGTGTGTGTGGGCTCATCCACAAATGGATGAATCCAGTATTTATGTAGTTGTGCAAGAGATGGTGGTCTGGAAAGCAAAAGTGATGTGCCTTCGTGCACAGTCGAGGTAGGGGTCTGAGAAGGTGTGTGTGTCAGCAGAGAAGTGCCTCCACCGCATGAGCTCAGACATGCTGAGATGCTTCTGTGCCGCCCCTCTACGATCACCCTGACGACCAAGCTGGCACGGCCTTTCAATACCAAGATCCTCCTCCTCCTCCTCTTCTACAACATCTGACGGAGAGAAATGAGTATAAAAAGTAACATATAGGTTTAGGTTGGGTTATTATTATCCCCGTTAGCTGTGGCAAAACCACGACTGTCCCCAAGTCCAACAGAGAAGTATGTACAAAAAGAAGACATTCAACAAAACAAGCAAGCTTTAAGCTCGCACACATCTAAATATACACAACAACATAAAATATGTCATATCCTTTGCATCAGCCTTTCATTATCACATGATTTATTCATATACAAGGCTAATGATGTAATACTATGGGTGTGTGGCGCTTCGAGGAGCCTACCGCTTACTGTACCGTCCATACTGCAGTTACAGTTCAGCAGGTCATGTGTTAAAGAGGACGTGTCCGTCAGGCTGAACAGATCTTGAAGCTCATTGGTGGAAAAACTTGTGTGCTCAGCACCTTTTCCCAAATCCACCACAGTCCCCGACAACCCCTGTTTGGCTACCTGTCTCTGAAAGATGCGCTCCTCAATGGTACCTGAGAGAGAGAAAAAACAGACATGCATAAAATAACCTGCCTGGTTATGCTGACTTCTCTGGCTTACGATGAGTATCTCTGCATTCTTGCCTGCAGTCAGAAGACGGTAAATGTGCACCGTTTTTTTCTGCCCATCTCTCCATACTCGAGCCATGGCCTAGACACAGCAGAGGCAGAAAACATACAGACACAGAGCCATCTGGCGTTTATGCATGCAATTCATTTAGTCTGCATAAAGAGCAAAAAAAAGTCCCATTGTAGCAGATGTCCAAATTATGTGTGTGCTTGAAAATGACAGACTAATAAGCTGCTTATTTTTTAAATTACTGCTGTGAACTGGACAATGTGTCATCAGAAGCTTTCTATACTTCACCTGGCACACATTAAGCCGTGCTCCAGTTTATTGTGCTTTTTCTAATGTTGCTTTCTGTATTCAGTAGCAGTGTGTCATTTTAATGTATATCTACCATCATAAAATTTAATTCCACATTACAATCAACACCAGAGTCCCATCAACAGCTTTTCAGTTTGCATTTAAGAAAATGTCATGATGGTGGCATGTATATAATTCTGGAAGCGTTTTGCACCTGAATGTCATTGGCAGGGTTCCAATCGATGTCGTAGAGCACCAAGTGGGACGCGCCGATCAGATTAAGACCCACCCCGCCTGCTTTAGAGCTCAGCAGAAACAGGAAGTTCTGAGAGTAGGGACTGTTAAAACTGTCAACGAGTCGCTGTCTCTGGCTAGTGGGGGTGTGGCCATCTAGTCGACAGAAGGTATAACCCATGTGTAAACACAGGTTCTGAAGCAAGTCAAGTGTCTGAGTGTAGTTGGACACCAGGACCACCCTGCAAGGGGATAACATGCTCAGAACTCACACACAAAAACACACAAGCATCATTTAATAGTAAAACTTTTACAGCCGGTAATCCAAACACACCTGTCTGAAGGGCTGATCTGTCTGATCGCACTTAGCAGGTCAGAAAGAACCAACAGCTTTCCAGAGTCCACAGCATTAAATACATCTGAAGAATAGGACTCTGGGAACAGATCGGACAGGCCCTCATATAAGGAACTCTCCAGGGAACCCCGGTCTGTTCTCTCCTGCAAACACAAATGAAACAAAACATATAAATAAACACAAAGCCTAAAGTGCAGTAAATAACCACACATTAAATACAATTATTAGGATTCTCCCATTACTTATTTAAAGAGAACCAAACAGAGTGTAACCTTGATAGTGACGTGGAGCAGACTGGGGTGGTTGCAGAGCTTCTTCAGTGCAGTGATGCAGGCTAGGTGTGTGCTGGTCTGAGAGGAGCCTTGTAGGCAGGCTCTGAAGACACGGTGGCTGAGGAGATGTTTGTACAGGTCTCTCTGCAGAGGAGACAGCTCGCAGAACAATGTCCAGTCAAAACGAGGAGGCAGGTAGCGGTTAATGATCTCCTGTGTCCTCCTCAGGATAAACATGCCTGTTAAATGGGAAAGTTCAGCTGCTCGGTCCTCTCCCAAAACTCTCTCTTCCTGGTGGTAGTAGAGATGAGACACTAGATAAAGCCGTTTCCAGGCATGTTATTGGAATGATAAGGGTACAGCAGTACCTCTGTGCAGGATGGCTGTCTGGACCGCAGGATCGGCTCCTCGTAGACTTTCCTGTAAGCAGTTGATGACCCAAGAATCCCAGGATTAACAAACTCGATAATAGCGTAGAACTCCTGCAAATCATTTTGTACCGGCGTACCTTTAATTCACAAAAAAATATATATTATAAACCTAAAGCAAGAAATAATCGATCCCATAGTTTTTTATTAAGCTAGAAACCAGTTTGAACCTGTGAGTATGACTCTGCGGTTACAGCTGAGGCTACTGAGGGCTGTGGATGTTTTGATGCTGCTGTTCTTTAGTCTGTGCCCCTCATCACAAATTATGAGTCCAAAATCCACTTTTTGTACCTTCAAAATAAAAGAAAGTCAAATTGACACCAGATGGTTTCTCAATGAAATCCTTCTCTGCAACACAAAAAGTTAATAGACTGTACCTGCTCCAGGCTTCGCAGCAGCATTTCGTAGCTGATCACAAGAACACTTTGCAGAGGAGATGAAACAAACTGCTCTATTCGGTGCTCCTAAACAAAAACAATCCATAATATGATAGAAGTTCTGATCCATCGCTTCTCTTGTGACATTACCAGATGTGATTCTCCAAACCTGATCTACAGTAAAAACGGTGATCCTCTCACTGCCCAGCCACTTGTTAAACTCTGCTCTCCAGTTCTGCACAAGGCTGCCAGGCGTAACTACGAGAATGCGCTTAGCAACTGGTTTCCCACCATAGGGTCCCTGTCTGAGCAGTGTCCAGGACAGTGCCACACTCTGCAGAGTCTTTCCCAGCCCCATCTCATCAGCCAGGATGGCTCCATAGTGACCTACAAGTCTAAAGCATAAAAAAAAGTGGTCATTACTTTTTAACTTGTGTTAAAACAACAGATGTAGTGTAGTTTTATGTTCTATGTTACCTCATGCCCATGACACATTCATAGAGGAAGAGCACGCCATCCCTCTGGTGGGGTCGCAGGTGTGTGGACAGATAAGGGTCAACAACAACATCAACCACAGGAAGCCCTGACTTGTTATTAAGCCACTGGTGGTTGGAAGAGGGGTGGGGCATCACCAGCGCACCTACAAACAGCATCAGTATCGTGGAAATGTCTTTTTAAAGAATCAAAAGGTCATTTTCAGTCTCCCTACCTGGAGCTAGTGGGTCATGACGTGGTCTGCAAGTCTGTTCTTCTGGTTTAGCTTCTGGGAGGCCTCCAAAGCCCAAAGTTGTAGGAGGGCAGAAAGGTTTGTGGGTCACATGACGAGAGAGGGGTGGTGCAGGCTTGGTATGAGACTCTGTTTGCTCTGCTTGGACTTCCTGAAAACAACGCCCTCTGGCGAAGTCTTCGGCAGAAATAATTCCCATTACTTCGACCTCTTTGCCACCAATCATCAGAGTCTCTCCCTCTGACAGTGAGGCTAGCTGTGATAGCTTGTAGCCACAACCTGAAACACAAACAACTTTACATCTCATGCATATTGGGATTAATGATACAGTACTTGTCTCCTTATGAAAGTAAACAATTAGCTGATCAACACCTAAATCAGTCAATTTCATTGGTGACATTGATCCAATACTAGAAGTAAAACTGCAGCCACATTACAAAACAAATGAGAAAAAGTCAAACATAATAAAACTCATAGCTAACAGGAGCTGGGTCATACATGCGTTTACATACATCCTTTAAATGGTGGAGGAATCTTGCAAAGACCAATGACTTCAACTTCAGTTTGCAAAGCATTGGCCATTTTGAGACTGCATGTAAAATCATACCTATTTTTAAAAGATGGGAAAAGTGTCTGTTTCCGACGTTATTCACACCATAAAAGGCATTTAAATCTGCAGAACCGCTTTAAGTCCATTAAATTAACTGCTTGAAGAACAAATGTTGATATAAATCACAATTAAATCTTTTCTTAGCATATATAAGATTAGATACGGTGAAGAACAGACAAAAACTTCTGTTTGAGCCTCACCCTTTCCAATATCTTTCCCCTCCATGTCTTTGAGCGTCACTGTGCGTCCTCTTGTAACCAGCACGGCATCACCTTCCCAGCGCTTATGTTTCTTCTTGCTGGCCTTACACCACACCACACTAAAGTAACGCACCCCCTCCTGGCTGCCACCAGAATCTAAGCTTGCAGGAGGCTGAGAAGTTTGAGGAGACCTAGGAGTCCACTGAGGGCTTCCATCTACTCCTGGAACAGAAAAACACAAGTAGCTGAACATTAATAAAACATAGTGCATTTCTACACAAACCACCACTAGAGGTCGCTGTTGCATTAGCTTGCTCTGTGTGAGGACAGAGCCTCCTTTAAATTAACCCACGTGCTGCTTTACTCAGCACAACAAAAAAGAACAAAATATCAGTAGAAATATCTTTTAATAGAAACCGGTACAAATAACAGGAGAAGATGAAGATGTGAAAGAAAATGACAATCAAATATCAATACAATAAAGGCAAACTTGCAGACATTAAATAAAGAAAATCAGTTGAATCTTTTCTTCCCTTCTTATTTCATCTTTATCATGGCATCAATACTGACTTCAATACTTCTAATTCGCTGTCACTTTAAACCACATATTTCCATATACTGTGTTAAGGCTTTCACAAGATTAAATTATGCTACATGTCTTTTTACGTCCATGTCTTTCCACAGTGAACTGAAACTATTCTTTATCATCTAAAACCTACATTAAATACAGCTCGGTTATAAAAAAGCTTGAAAGGAAACAGCTCATATGTATTGCCTCTTTATTTCCATGGAGTCCATGTATTTTCTTTCCAGATAAGATGCGACCAAACTCCAACTCCATACATTACTACAAAACAGACAGGAAGTCAAAATGTCTTGTCTGTGATGTAACACTACTTACACTTCCTTCCAAAGTTCGGAGTTTCTCATTTAGATCACATTTTTATGAATTTCCGCTTTCAGACTTTTCAAACAATGCTCATCATTTTTAGCACTGATTAGTATTTAAAACTGGCTATAGAAAGACTTACATTACAATAAACCAACAGGTTATCCGTGGATGTGCGAGGCACAATTTCCAAAATAAACTTCTGTCTGATACCATTTCACATATTAATCAGATGAGTATTGTTGCTCATCAGAAACTGAACTCCCAGAGTCACTCCCTTTCCAACAACAGCCACTGATGTGCATGTTTTTTCTTGTTACAAAGGAATTGGCAGCCCATGTCTCAATCGGGCAGCTTTTAGTTTCTCCACTTTGATCTTTGCTCTTAGAAGTTCTTCCTCCAGTTCCTGCTTCCTCTTCAACCCCTCTCTCTTCTCCTCTAGGTACAGAGCAACCTTCCTGTGATTGGCTAACACTAGTTCATGCTCTTCTTTAGCCAGGTGGAAAGGGCGAAACTTGTCTGATTCATGGTGAGGGTAGCGGTCGTTTGGATAGAAGCTGTGCCGCAAGGGCAGTGGTGAAGTAGAGAGCGGCATGTTTACAGAGGATGGCGAGGGAGATAAGGATGCGTCATATTCATGGGCACTACTCAAGTCCTGCTCTCCCTCTTGTTCATGGCTTCCATCCAACCTTTGCTCTGTGCTGCCATCCAGCCTTTGCTCCTTCTGTGTGGAGAGGATGGAGAGGTCCGTCGGTGGCTTTACATCCTCTTCAGGGTCCAGCTGGACAACATTATGAGGGATACTGGTGATAGCTGCTGAATAATCCTGGAGTCCAGTCAAAGAAGAGCTGCTTCCAGGATGTTCCACAGGAGAGTCATGCTTGTTATATATTAATCTACAAAAAAACAAGTTAAAAACAAGTCAACTTATAGGACTTAAAAACATTTATATGTATTTAATTTTTGGGGGGATGGTCTTGAAAATTTGCTCATAAAGAGTCACTGAAATAAATTACTCAAATCAGTGTGTTAACAAGACTTGCCACTAAATCTTTGCAGCTACAGCATTAGTTCATATTAACTAAACAAATATTTAAATGTTAAACAATCTGCATGCATTTTATTATATTAAACTAAATAGAAATTATAGAAGCTCAGTATTGAACTATTAAGCCAGAGCTAAACAGGAATGTCAGCTCAGATCATTTCGAACAGTTCAGAGTATGTCTGCATCTCTTGTGTAATCTTCTCTATCATAACTCACAGGTGGAAGTTACACTGTACCTGTGCAGTGATTGGTCCTTCTCGTGAATGGGCACATAGTGAAACAGGTGAGGGATCATCTCCATAATCCTTCTGGTTGGCTCAGAGATGCTTGCTCTGTACTCAGGCTGGGCGTGTCTCCGCTGCATCATTTCCTGTTTGGCTGACTCTTTCAGTCTCTTGTAAAGGGTCCTGAGGCCCTGAGCGGTGCGGTGGGGTCTGTCCCCTCCCACAGCATTATACTGCTCAGCAACAGTGTCCCAGCACTTGTTCTTGTCCACGATGACTGCATGCTTGTTTGTGTGTTCCTCCAGGATGCGGATGTGAGGTCGAACCAGCTTCAACAGGTCCAGCTTTTCAGAAAGGGTGAAGTTGGAGGATCGAGCTTTACCCACCATGCTGGACAGAAAAACCGAGCTGGACGCCATCTCATAGTATTGCACACTAAAACAGATTAAGTCAGGCCTATGGCTGTCACCCTTCTGAAATCAAACAGTGCAGTTGCTCCCCACTCTGTCCAGCTGTCTTTATTTGTACCTGCTTGCGCTCTCCTCTTGGTCCACAGTGAAACACTAGTCTAACTCCTAACCATGCTTCATTTGCCTTCTCTTCTTCTTCAAAATTGTATTAAGTAATGACTAACAAGACCATAAATTCACACACTGCTCCTAGGTTCTCTCACAGCTACGTAGCACAACAAAAACAGGCTGTGTTGCGCACAATAAGAATCAGGCTTAACTAGACCAGCCTCTGTTAGGCCCCCGCCTACCGCGGAGGGCTTTGGATGAATTCCTCTCAGCTTAGGCTGACGTAGCTAAGCCGCTTAAACCCAACCCGACCTACTTACAGCTCGGTCTCTCTAAACCTCAAACCAAGCGCAGCAGCAGTCATAGTGTGTCTACTGCCTCGAATAAAATGCCAGAAACAGAGGGATTGTGCTTTCCAGAAAGCCACATCGTTTTAAAACGTCACACTGGAGGCTATAGGGGTCAGGGGTCTACTTTCCTAAACAGAGCGGGGCTTTTGAAATAATGCTGGCTTAACTATATGAGCGGGGGGAGGGTGTGGCCGCACTGCGCATGCCCGGAAAATCACCGCTTCAATACATAGCATTATAAGATAAATGCAGGCTGTACAGCTCATACGTGCATTTACAGCTGATAAAAGCATGTGCTTGTGATGCGGGAAAACACGGACCCGAAAGAACAGCACATATGCGAGATGATTTTTTTCCAGGACGGAAAACAGAGGTACTAGTTGCTCGTGGCAGTGAGGCGCGCGAGACGATGGTTTACTGATCCCGAGCACAGTCCTAATCTGGCAACACTAACCCGCTAATTTGCATAATGCTAGATCTGCCGTCTCTCAGTCTCACAACCTGCCTGCTTCATCGTCCATCCTTAATAAATTTAGATTAATAACAGAGTCTCGAAAGCGCGCGGAGATAAATGGCATCGAACTGCTTCACAAACGAAGAGTAAAGGAAATTGGTCAAATAATGCGGGTATCTAATCTGACAACAACCTTAACGCTGTTGCTGCCATGCTGTGAAGGTGAATAGTACGTTAGGATAATAATAAGATGGAGCTTTGTGTTCATGTAGACCATAAGCAGTTTCTTTATGCACATCAACATCATAAATGTTAACTGAAGATATTTACAGGCAAAGTAACATATAGTGTAACATTTAATGAAATCTCAATATTTGTTAGACATGACCACAGCACGCATAAATACTAAAAATGTCTTTTGTCTATACTGAAACATTCTGTTGACGTTTTCATTTGCCGTACCCAACAACAGCAACATAATATATTAGGAAAGCTGCAGTACTACATAAAAGTGAATATATTGCATGGATAATATTTAAAAGCTCAATCATAGTAAAATAATAATTTTTTGCAGCTATTGCATTACCATTATTTGCTCTTCTCAGAGACTACTTAGGTGCACACAGAGGAACCTACACATATATGATTGGGACCATATTTAGAAACCCGTGTGTATTAAAACTGTCCCCTGCCAACACAATTTGCATGTACTAATAATATGTTATATTAATTGTATTTATATGCAACTAAGCCAGTTATAATTACACACAGGGTTGAGAGAGTTATTCTACAAAATGCTGAAAAGTTTGATTAGACAATTTCTTCAACACATTTACAATTAATCAATGAATAATATTGTCATTTATTTCATCATGGGAGGAAATACCTTGAAAGTAAATAAAACTTCCACTACTAACACTCCTCTTTCATTATTCTTCTAACTTCACGTAGCTTTATGGGTATCTGTACTGCAGCCACTGAAGCAATGCTTGGGGTAACTACATAAAGAACTAGTATGCTTTTTCATTAGAAAGGTCTGACCTGCTGGCTTTCCCCCTTCTGCACAGTCTCTTGGTCCAGAGTTTTGATATTGTGTGTCTGCTTCATTTTCCTTGCTCTCTGTCGCACTGAGTACACGAGTCAGCACCTTGGACAAAGCTGGAGTATCCTGGCTTGCTTTGGCCTGAACATTAAATCCCATTTTATTCAAAACTGGGGTTGAAAGACTTCTCTGGACCTGTAAAGAGAGAAAAGAAAAGGCCATTTATAAAGCAAGAATGTTATATAGTAAATACAAAACAACAATCAATCAGTCACTGATCAGTCAACAGACAATGTTGTAACTTGCCTTGTCCAGAGCATTGTTTGGAGTAGGTCTAGGGGTCAAAGATTTAGATTCTGCCAAAGATGATGATCCAGGTGGCATAAATCGAGGTTTTTTCATTGTATTGCCCAAAAGCTGACTGGGAGCTCCTGAACGGCGCATTTCTCAAATGGTAGCACAAAATAATCTGTCTTAAATGCAGAGAACAATAAATATTAGCACAATAACACAATTATCAGTTTTTACAATGTGCAATAGTTTATGTTGCTCAGAAAAGCATGAAGATTTTCAAAGAGCCTTAATAAAAATGTCAGATAATATAAAACAACTAATTTATTCTCTAATCATTCAACAAAGTGCCCACATTGACCCAGTTTAGCTTTGACTT
>JBAMIG010000006.1:12356399-12366541 GCA_037177335.1 Kiunga ballochi | reverse complement strand
CAGATAATATAAAACAACTAATTTATTCTCTAATCATTCAACAAAGTGCCCACATTGACCCAGTTTAGCTTTGACTTAGTCTTTATTTAACGGTTTCCTCTGTATTATTTCTATCTTGATTAAACCAGGTGAAAATCCAAAACAATCCTATCTTTCCTCACATCGAGACAAAGATATGTGCGTGTTTTTACCGGATGACAAGCCAGATGACAACTTTGACAAACCATCACCTATTGCATTCAATTTAGTTGAACTTTTAACCTAACACACTCAGGATTCTAACTTTGTTTCCTCTTTTAGCTTTTTAACATAAACTGTAGCGAAGCTATAACATTGAAGTAGAAGGTCTGAAGGCTTTTAACTTTACAACTAACTCAGTTGATTAAATGAAAACATGCCATTCTGAGTAACCTGGCTATTTAGGGGGAGTATATTAATGGATCTTTCTATTTATATATCCGGACTTGGCTGCCTGTCTTTGTGATCAAATACTGTTTTCTGCCCCTTTGAAATCGTATCTTTAACAATCCGCAATTTGCTAAAAGTAGCTAGCTAGCTATATTCAGAAGGCTTTCAAGGCTGTGACAAATTAGCTAAAGGAATGGTCTTTATCAGCGTTGATGCAGAAAAACCTTAGCTTTACTGTCGTGTTGGATAACGTGTTATACATACCGAGACAAGTTAAACGTTTTGTAAAACCTCTACAGGTCACTAACTGGATTAGCTCTTGTACAGATTTCCAGCACTATGTTTTTGTTTCTCCCGCTCAAAGGCTCCATTCAAAGAATATGATTGGTCAAATACCGGAAAAAGGCGTGGTCAAATCGTTCATAGTTTGCGTTGTCCAATTTCCGGTAACATGTACAATAAAAGCCTATTTAAATTTAATCACCCGTCAATCTCATATTAACTCTTCCAGTTTCTTCTTCAACAAATGTGGTGGGAAAGAGTTTTTTTAATGTAAGTTTTATCATAGTTCCCTAAATTGACTCTTCATTTAATATTCTGCCCTGCAAATGTGCATATTCTCTGTGGATTCAGTCATGTTCACATTATAAACCACTACTATTATATCATATCCTACCTTTGTACAACCTACAATAAATATGAAATGAAAATAATCAAACAAATGAACTCAGCTGTATTTATTTTTTACCTTTATTTTAAACAGTTTTATTTAAATGTCAGTGTGTTGAAGTGAAAATTTGGTACAATACTTCATTTGGAGTTTTATTTGGTAACTTTTGTTCCTTCTATTGCTGAATTTCATTTAAGAAATTATTTAGAAAGAAGTAAAAAGAGTCAGGTCGTTTGGGGTGACTTTTGATTCTCGTGCTTGTGTATTTTTGTGCCATCTGATGTTGTGTGCTCTGTAATCCAATCAGGGAGGGAGAGAGTGTAATCCAAGTTAATCCCACATTCAAAGTCGGACAGAGAGAGAAACCACAGTCATTAAAGAGAGACAGAAACAGCAATGATCTGTGAAGCTTTGTCACAACATAGTTTTAGTGGTTAGGTAGTAAGTATATGAAACAAACTGCTTTAGGATTTTCAGTGTTTTGGCTCAGTGCTTCTTTTGCTGTAGTTCTGTCTTTCTCTTTGATCTGATCTCATCTGACAGCTGCCTGGCTGTATCCTGAACCCTTGTTGTCTGGGATACCTCTCCATAGAAACGCAATCCCAAAGGTAGTGGGAGGGCTCTAAAAGTAGAGACCCTCACCTTGATGGCCAAAAGAGAGCTGATGAAGAAGGACAGGCTTTAAAACAGAGAAAAAGGTACCTGTGGAGGAGCAAGTGGAATTAAAGTCTTCAGAAGAAAACAAGGAAAAGTTGGATAAAGCCAAAGTGAAATTCCTCAGGTAGGAATATTATTGTCAGAGAAGAAACAAATGATCAAACATTATGGCAGGATTGCACTATAACTCTCTTGAGTGCTTCTGATATGTGTTGTAAACATTGTCTAAATTTTTATATTGACAGAATGGGCTATGATCTGGAGAGGTTTGTTGGTTATGTGAATGAAGGTCTGCTGTGCTGTGTATGTCGAGATGTGCTGGAGCGCCCCCTGCAGGCACCCTGTGAACATGCCTACTGCAGCTCCTGCATCAGCAGCTGGCTGCTCCATCACCAGTCCTGCCCTGAGGACAGACTGCCGCTGGATGTTAGCACCCTCAAACCACTATACAGGTCTGTCTCTACCTCTACAGCTGTGTAAATGGGATTATATAACTCTTCATAACTCATTAAATGAAGCAAATATTTTTTTCAATTATTCAGCAACACTGCATTGTACTTGGGATTTGACCAAAGGTTTTTGCCTTTGCACCTTTGATGACAGGTACATGCGTAATGACCTGAACCGTTTGCAGATTCGTTGTGTCAATGCAGGGCACGGATGTGAGGTAGTTTGCTCATTGGAAAGTCTGTACACACATGAAGATGAGTGCGAGTTTGCCTTCATATCCTGCTCCAATACAGGTATGAAAAACACTCACTGGCAAACCACATATGGTATGCCATGTTGTTTTATTTCAATTTCAATGATAAAAAATAAAATGTGATGTGTGTGATACAGAGGTAATGTGACACCTCAGTGTGGGGGAGCAACAGGTGGCTCATCTGTTGTCATGGCTCCCCTGTAAACATGTGTACCTATAAGCTGTGGGACTAACTTGTAAAGACCACAAAAATGTTTCAGGCTCCATCATTCTCTAATAAGTAGTTTCTAACCCTGAATGTATAGTATATATAAATGGGTGCACTTTTGTGCTCATCATGTTACTCTTGCCTGTCATTGGCAGGTGGAGAATACATATGTTACCACTGTGGTAGGTAAAAAAGAAAAAAAAACAGACAACATACCAGCATGCAGTGTGGTTTTCTTTTGCTGTGCTAAATCAGGTGTATCTGCTGCAGTCCTTTCTGTGATCTTTAAAAGGATTGTTGTTTCTACTGAAAAACATCAGTATTTTTCTTTTACTACAGATAAAACCTAAAGCTGATTTTTAAACAGTAACATGGAGAGAAAGGGTGGCAGGTCTTCCTATGATATAAATACGTAACATTTTACATGGGACTTTTCCTCTAAGTAACTTGAGCTCATTGGACATTGACCAATTAATCTTAAAGATCTTTAACTTGAATGATTTTTGTGTGCAGTAATAAGAGTTAATAAAAAAAAAAACTTTTTTGATATAAAAAAAACATCCAAATGTAACTTCCCATTGTAGTGCAATGATTGCAGATCTGGAACATAGAAAGATGTCTACAGTAGCTGTTTTTAATGTGAGATTGATACTACTTTTTGATCTCAGGCTGCCCAGTGGAGGTGGAGAGGCGGGGTTTGGAGGCTCACCTGTCAGAATGCAACTTCCGCAGCAGAGTGTGTCCTCATGGCTGCGGCCACACTCTCCACTCTATCGAGCAATCACAGCATAACTGTGTATCTGAGCTGCGTACAGAGGTGGAGATGCTGAGGTAAAAAAAAAAACATTTTATTTTTTGTCTTTCTGATCTCATGAAATGTTTACTTCAGAGCAGAGATGCTGTGTAAGGTGGAGGAGGTGAGACGAGAGATGGAGTCTCGGCTGGACTCGCAGAGGAGACACATGGTGCAGAAAGAGTCGCAACTGAAGAGTGAAGTGGAGGAGCTCAAGGTAAACCATTCATCCACCTCTTTCAACAGCTCTTAACATGAAAAAACATCCAAAAAATTAATGCTGAGGTACACCTTTGATTGAGAATATTTAGACATGTACCAAGCAAAGAAAGTTTTGAAGAGGTTGCATGTGTCTACGTGCAAAAATAAAGAAATAGGTAGTAATAGATATGTACATAAAGATATTTGACCTCAGCCTCACTTCATGTTTAAACAGTATACTTGTCAAAAGCTCTTAGTATCATCTCATGAGTTTAGTTTTTGATATGTCCACTCTGTGCAGAGTCAGTTATCGCGCGTGATGTGCGACATGCGCGCCCTGTTAGCAGCAGAGCGTCTGAGGAGGCAGGATCTTGCAGAAGCGGAGCTGGAGAAGAGGGAATTGTTAGAGCTTCTCAGAAACCTGCAGCTCGCCAGGAGTCAGCATCTTCCTGAGCAGCCAAACAGGGATCAGCTTCAGAGAGACCAGCAGACATCCTGCTGGGAACTGCAAACAAAGCCAACACCACACCAGGAGAGAGAGGCTTCTTTTTATGCCTCCAGTTTGTCACTGCAGTCAGCTCAGGACACTCCTGCTGCAGGTCCACCTCCATCTCCTCTGCTAGGAGAGGGGGTGCACAAGGGAAGCACTCGGAGTCTTACTCTAGACTGCATCAAGAGGAAGAGTCGGGAGGTGACAGTCATCTGAATCATAGGAGCTGATAATTTGCCCGCATATAACAAAGTGAATGCTTATTTGTTTAGAAAATCATGTGGAGAAACGTTTAGAAATATGCTTCAGTTTAGTCATTTTTAATCAAAAGTCCTGAAGAGCTATTAATAAAAACATTTGTGAACCTTTAAATACTAACATCTTTATTCTCTGATTAAGACTCATAACAAAACAACACAGTCTTTGTGACAACATTATACCACAACGTTTCCGTGGAGACAGAATAGACAGCATCCCAATTGGTCCATTTGTAGCCACTGCAGTCATTGCCCAGGTGAATTTACCTGGTAAAGGAGCGCACATGTCTGCCCCTCCCACCTCCACTCCCACCACTGAATTTCCCTCCTTGAGATCCTCTTCCTCCGCCACCTCCTCCTCCACCAGCTCCACCAGCACCTCCTCCCCCACTAAGCCATGACAACCCAGCACCTCCCCTGCCCCTTGGAACTCGATCCCGAATAGCCAGCCGATAAGCACCTGAGAAAAAAAAAAACGTGTATAAATTTGCTGTGTAAAATGTGTGTAAATGTGAATCTGCACTCTACATACTTGCTGGGGGTTGTCGGGAGGGAAGAGGCCCTCTTGTGAAATTGCTCTGGCCTCCGCGGGGTTCACTGTAGGTGCCCCTGTGAGTGACAGCTGGAACTGGACCACTCCATGAGGAGCCACGACCACCTTCTCTTCGAGGGTAGTTGCCTGCAGGATTAAAAGAATCATTTGTCACCTTCTACTGGTAAATTAATGAAAAAAGCACAGATGCCAGTAAGTATAAATAAAAGAAAGAAGAAAATTCAACAAATGCGTTTGGGTTTGTTTTAGTTGCAGGAAAGACTATCTGTTGTTTTCTAATGGAGGTAGAACTATTATGGGCAATCACTCAATCCTGCAACATCTCTAATGTTTTCTGCAACTTTAAGCTGCTTTGGATGAACAGACTATGCTGAATGAATGTAAAATAACATTTTGAGTTGTATAGCTGTATATTAATACGATGTGCGTCATCATACAAGTGCATACACACCTGACAGCAGAACACCTTTAGGTTGGGGTGGTGTGAAAAAGCGTGTCTGGCTATGGAAGGTAGCTCTGCCTCTGTTACCAGTGAACAATCCTCGAGTAGGGGGTTTGGGGGTGCTCTTTGGGGGACGTTTTGGTGGCAAAAGTCCAAGAGGCGTGGTAATGTCTTTAAACTCCGCTGCAACAAAGTCATCCACATGCATACTCGGAGGTCGAGAAGTGTTTTGTTTGCGCAGCCGGAAAATGTCATGAGGACGGGAGACATTCTGTCCAAACCCTCCACGACCTCCACGGCCCCGAGGAGCCGGCATGATGTGTGCCCTTTTAGCAGGTTCAATGTAGTCAGATTTACCACTGTGCACACAAACAAGATGGGATTCAGTAAGTCGACTTAAACTACAAATCATAAAGTCAGCTCAATGAAAAGTGAAGTTAAACTAAAGCTGTACCTCGAGGTAATGAATGTCTCGTGTTTGTGTTTGCCCAGTCGGAAACCTTTAGGAGCCTTGGTGTGACCAGGTGAAGAAGGCTCTGACAGGAAGGAACGCTCCAGCTCAGCCTTTAGGTCCAGTTCTGGACAGCTCTCTTGAGCCAAACCCACCAGATCTACTTTCATCTGCCACACACACAGATATAATGTAAACTCAAAAGGCCACATGAAGAGGAAACTTTATTACTCTTTAGGAAAACAATGAATATATAGAAATATTAAAATAAACATAGGTTACCATATCAAGATCTGTTTCCATCTCATCGGTCTGGAAGGGAGAGAACCACAGGGCCTTTAGCTGGTCATCCAGCGCTTCTGACAGGATGAACACCGTCCTGCAGAGAACAAAGACGTCATCATATTTCATCCAACTCATTTTAGTTCATCAGGTTCAGCTAGCTCGTCTAATATTTTTCTTTGTGTAAAAATAACAGTTTCAGAACAATGCAGGCCTGCAATAGGGCAAAGATTATACAACAGATTAAAAAAAACATTTTCATCTGTGTTACTACTACAAACCTGTGATTGAACTGAGCCCCCAGTGTGTCTGGTGCTGGCAGTGTGGGCTCAGTGTCTGCAGCAGAAGGCGTGTCTGTGGCTGCTTCCAGCGTCTGCCTCAGAACAATCACATTCTCCAACATGGTTTCCAAAGAATCATCTTCCTTACACAGCTTCTACCAACATGCAAAGAAAACTGAATGCAGAAGCAGCCTAAGAAAAGGAAACTCTTTACAGATGCAGCATTATATGTACCGTTATTAACTTCTCTAAGGTGGGTAATGGATGCGACTCAGACTCCTCCCACTCGAGAATAGTTTTCATGTCGGAGCCTGACAGTAATCGAGGAGGAACAAAGGTAGGCTCCTCACTGGACCCTGGACCCTCCTCAACACACTGCAAAAAACAATAAAAAGAGTCATGGGAATTTTAGATGAGCTACAAGCAGAAAATAAGAGATGAACACTTAAGAAAAATCATAAATAATGAACATTTTCTCCTTTTAAGCAGGCATTAATCGGAACCATTGTCTCTATTTATCCCATAACATGGTCTTTCTGTAATATTTTCTCTAAAATTTTTTGTTTTTTTCTGAACAGTATTTATCAAACACTTTTTAAAATGTAACATTTATGGAATACTTCCTATTTATTATATTAACTTGTTAATTAAAACCTTATTATTTATTCATAATATATTTTTAGGTGTTCTGTTTTGGTCGCATTAAGTGCTTATGCTTGAAAATTAGATGATGCATCTTAAAAGTTTCAAACACAGTGAAGCAGACTTTACCATACATCTAAGCAGGACTTACAGCAGTTTCTGTGTTGACAATCTGCCTGAGGAAGTCAAGCAGAGCTGAGAGCAGATCTGCAGAGTCCTTGCTGAATGAAGCCACCAATCTTTTAAGCAACGATGATAGTGCTGCACCATGTTTCCTCAGCGCACTAAAAGGTAACAGAAGTCATGTTTACAAAAATTGCACCAGCATGAACAGAAAGCGAACAGTGAAATATTAGTATTTACACTTTGAGGTGGTACAGTCCATAGTTATGCTCTGTAAGGAATGTCAAAGTCCTGATGCAGGTGAGTAAGAGAGTGACGCTGCTCTCTTTATTGCCCAAAACTTCCAACAGGGAATTACACACTGATGACATCATTTCTCGTCCCGGAAGTGAATTTGCTAGTTGTTCAACCTCTGACACACAAGTCTCACCCGGATGAGACACCACAAGAGATATGTCCTGATAAAAAAAGAACGCAATGACATTTTTATGAGTTTCCTCATTTTTTCAAAAAAACAAGACTTTTGAAGTTTGATGTGTATGAGGGGTTTCACCTGGTCACACAGTGACAGTAATATTGTTCCCACTAGAACGCTGCATTGTTGCTGCTGTAAAGAGTGATCAGGTGGTGTAACCAGCAGAGACAAAAGCAAGGGGAACAGATCTGCCAGCTGTTCGTCTCCAGAAATGGACCCTGAGAGGAGGTGCAGTGTTGCACTCTTACAAGCCCTCTGTGAGACCAGAGCATCCTTTAAGGATAGCAGACGCAAGACTTGGCCCCAGGACACATTTTTGCCTTCTGCCCTGCAGTTAGAAGATTATACACATCTAAAATACAGTTTACTGCAAAAACAAAGAAACTGTTTGGTGTGTGTGTGGATAAATGCTTCACTCACGGTTGCAGCTCCTCCAGCAGCAGCTCCAGAAGCGTCTTCATGATCAGTGTTGCTGTGGGTGACGATAAGTCTGCCAACTGAACACAGACTCTCCTCAGCATGGCAAGAAGAGGAGGGCAGCTGGTGGCACATGCACATCGTAATACTTCTGACAGTACTTTCCACTGAGCCCTTATGTGCATGCTCCACAGCTTCCTTGTGTTTAAGGCTATGGCCACATCTTGGACTGATATCACCTGTGGATCCAAAGACATTAGTGTATTAGTGCCCGTGCCAGGATGAGACCAAAAGTAGTCGAATGATAGAACATGTCAAGGTATATCAAGGTAAGTAACCTGAGTGCTCTGCATGGGCAGTGGAAGAGGCAGAAGTTCAGATAGCAGCGTTAGGCCAGAGAATAGACCTTCAGGAGCTTTGAGCAATGAGACTAAAACTTCTTTGAGCATGAGTGACCAGGTGTTACTGGCCAGAGTCTCTTCTGTATGAGTGACCTGCAGCAGAAATAAAAATATTCTCACCAACACCATTTAGAAAAGCACATTTTGCATCACATTTCTTGTGTACACGTTCATCCACACACCTCTTCACTGACGCCCTGTGTAAAGGTGAGCAGCACATCAACTATGAGCGCCTGCACTCTAGTCTCGTCTCCATCGAGACGTCCTGATGCAGGGATGGAGCACACGATCATGTGGAGGGTCACCAACACACTGGCAACACGAGTGTCCCTAAACTGGAAAGCTCCCCCACAGAGCAGCTCTGTCAGCATGGTGCGTAGCAACCTGAGTGTGCTGATGCATATACTGAGGATCATGCATCGCTGTGGCGTGGGGCCCATGTGTCCGTGCACACGCCATGGTTGCAGTAAAACGCTGCACAGCTTCTGCAGGACACGCACACACATATCCAGACCTTCCCCAGAGAACAACTGGACACCTGCAAGACTCCACTTAAGATCCCTCTGCTGACCTGCAGGAAGGATGAGGAATTACTTTGGTACCATGTAAACCAACTTTAAGACAAATATGGCGCAAAAAAAACAAAAAAAACATGAACATATAGAGTTTATATGTTCTGTCATGTTTGATATTGTTACCCTCTATAGCCGGAGGTGGACAGGCGATGTGACCGAGAACCCTCAATGCAGTAACTAGCCCAGTTCCTTCTGCATTCAACACATTTTCCACATTCTGATATCAAAACAAAGGTTTGGTTATTAATATTTATGCAAACTTCATAAATTCAACATCTGAGGTTAGTCAAGATAAAACACATTTAAGCTGTGGTCAATGTATTTCATTGGTGTCCCTCCATAGCTGAAGAGGAGTTCAGATTTACATATTATTGCACATAAACATTTCTATGTAAGGCCCTACAAATGATGGTATGAGAAGGATGAGAGAACTGGTAACAAACATGAGTAATGAGATTTGGTACATTCATATAATTGGGAAAATGGGGAAAAACATTCTGAAGTATTTAAGGGACGGAAATTAAAGGAGCCCGCGTAAAAGCAGACCTTTAATCAGGCCATAATTTTTTCCGCATCTATAGAGAAGCCAGGTATTGAGCATCCCTTTTCTTATCATCATCCATGCAGTCAAACATAGTGGTGGCAGCAACCATACCACAGAGATATTCTGCAATAAGGACAAGGAAGCCAAGCTGGAGTTGTATTTCAAAAGACTTTTGTCAAGGAGCTTGAGATCTTAGGTTGGAAATTTACATTTTAACAAACCAACACAGGAAAACAGTTTCAGGAAAATCAGGAGTCTCTGGGTCTGCTGAAGTGCACTCACCACATACTGAATGGATGGTTGTGTTCAGCTGCTCTGGCAGATAAAGCCAATAAAGAAGCACCCAAAACACTGGAGTGCAATGGCTCCGCTTTGATATATTTTATTCTTTAATTTTTTTGTCAAATAACGGATCCGCTTGCATTTTGTGTTTGAATATTTAAATGAAATTTTTTTTAAAAGAAAAGTGCGCTACAGTGATCCCTCGTTTATCGCGGGCGATACGTTCCAAAAACAACCCGCGATAGGTGAAATCCGCGAAGTAGTCAGCTTTATTTTTTACTGTTATT
>JBAMIG010000006.1:12342919-12356299 GCA_037177335.1 Kiunga ballochi | reverse complement strand
CCACCTTCAATAAGCTACAGTACAGTAAAAAAAATCTGTGAAGCAGTGAGAGGTGAAGCGCGATATAGCGAGGGATCACTGTATATTGAAATGTGGAAAACGTAGGAGTCTGAACACTTTCTATTAGAATTCAACAATACTCCCTTTCCTGTTAACTACTTTATTATGATTTATCTGCTAAAAATTCAGGATCAAGTAAACATAACTTAACACTTTGAGTAAAGTAAGCTTAGATTATTTAAATAAACTTAATCCATAAAGACTAGTAATTGCCTAATTGCTGCTAAATTTGAAAGATTACAGGATAAACTACAACACTTTTCTGCACCACATATATTTGGTACCTGCTTAATGTAGTTAATGAGTGTCGGAATGCTGCCAATCTCAAAGCGGAGTTTCTCCAGGGGATCCAACCATTTACTGAGCTCTAAACAACAAAGAGACAAACATAGACGCAATCAGATGTTCAAAACATTATTCTATAAACATAAATCAGTAATCTTACAGTTCATACTCACCTTGCAGTTTGGCATTGGTGTCGTCTGCCTTGGCTATGGTGAGCAACGGTGCAGCATATTGTTCCATCATCCGCAGTTCATTAGAGGTTTGTACTACCGTTAAAACCAGCATACACGCATAGTTATAAGTCACTGCTTTGCGAGCCTTGGCCTCACTGAAAAAGAGAAAAAAATAAATTACTCAGTAATAGAAGCACAAAAAGAGAAACTAGCAAAGATCTAAAAATGTGACTGTACCCTTGCCCATCTTTGCTGTGATGCTGGAGCAGAGTGACCAGACAGGACAAGTTGTTCTCCAGGCTGAAAACGTGTGCCACTGCACTACGACCAGTCTGTGTGAATGTCATCAGATAAAGCCCATGCAGCATACCCAGAACTTCCGGGTTGTCACCTTCTTCAAGTCCTGCACCCCCCTCCCCCCCTGTAGCCACATGGCTCATGAGCTCAGACACACCCTGGAGAGCGTGCAGTGCCTGCATTAGCCACACACAAAAGCCCTCCTCCCCAAAACCCGGCCCAGTGAGGCATCCCTCTGCCCCTGCTGACGTGCCCTCTTCGCCCTCAGATTCTGCCACTGATGCCAGGAGACGCAGCATGAGGTTGGTTGGGGTGGGCTGGGCGAGAAGGAAGAGAAGACCCGACTGGGTGAGCGACAGGAAGCGCAAGAGCTCTTTTACAGCTTGAATGACACCAAGGTGGCCTGCAACAGCAGCTGCTGACAGAACCACTGTTGCACTCTCCAGGAAATGGCATGCATGCATGTACCTGAGAGGGGATTAGAAGAAAATGTTAAATTCAGTCAGAATGGTAAACTCATGATGCCAAAAGTAACTGATGAGTGAAAATGTACCTATATAGCGTTGGGTAAGGGTTGTCCCTCTCTTGAGGCCCTGTTATTCTAGAAGAAGTGGGGAAGGCTTTCCCAGGAGGCTGCACCATGCAGTGAGGGGCAGTGTCCAGCAGGTGATGAAGCTCTTCCAAAACTCCAGCCAACCTATCAAGTTCTGCCTCACTCACAGGGGAGGTGCTCAGTGATGGCTCCTCTTCCATGGGGTTCTCTGCATCTTCCATCTCCTCCTAAAGAAGAATATCAGCAGCTATTAATTACATATAAAAGAAGAAAGAAGTAAACTTTTATTGCTCAGGATTCTGCAAATGAGTGTGTCTGAGTGTGCGTTGATACCTGCTGTGGTTCACTCCATGTTCCTGCTGCATGTTGCAGGTCAAGAAGTACTTCATACATGTGGCTTTTTTGTAATATGGCATTGCCAGCTGTTATGACCCGGACTGTTTCTTCAATTAGGAACAGCTGAACGAGACGCTGTGAAGTAAAACAAGCTTAGTTCAGTGCTTTTAAAAAGTAAGTAATGTAAATGACTAACATTGTTCTTCAGTAATTACTTGCATTTTAACATTATCATGGGAGCAACTGTTTACTTTGTGATGCTAACCTGATAACCACTCTTCTCTGAATCCCCTGCATGCAGAAAAGCCTCCACGCCAGCAGGAGCGCTGATAAGACCATCCAAAGCTCTCAGTATGCTCAATTTCAGTGTAGAGGAGACGTGGTTGGTGTGGAGCAGCTCCAGCAGGACACTCAGACCTCCTTCACGCAGCAAAACTTTGAGACCGTGTGGACTCTCTGCCAAATATGATGACAACTTTGCACCAGCTTTTAATTGTCTGAGGTTAAGGGCGATGGGTTGCATGAGAGCAGTTTCCATCTTAAGAGCCTGGAGAGCCCACTCAACTAAGACTTGAACCGGGTCTTCCACCTCTCCCTGTCCTTGCTTAATTAGATAGACCAAACTTTTGGCAAGTAATCCCGGTGCCTCTTCCAGAGCGGTCACCCAACGGGTATCCCTGTCTTCACCAATACCAGCAAGTAGTTCTTTTAGATGAGCAACAGCCTCAGCCTCCTCTCCACCTGCGGTCCCTTCTGTTCCACCAGCCTGTTCCTCAGTTCCACCAGCATCCCTAGGCTCTTCCATACTGGCCTTCTCAAACTGGGTATCAAAGCGGGTCTTGTACGGAGGGGTGAAGTAGATCAGAGGTCGGAGTTCTCGTTCATATGGATCATACTGGACAGGTGGGACAGATGCAAGATCCTCAGGAGTGTAGTCCATGTCAAAGGTGGGCAGCTTGAAACTACCATTATCCAGGTCATCCTCGTCACTGGAAATCTGCTCATACCCGTCATCACCTGCCGGGATAAAGATGGACAAAGTTTTACTACATGATAACATTTACTCAGACTTTATTTGATAAATATATGTGTGGAAAATGAGTGAAATGAGGAGGCTGGCAACAACTACATAGTCTCTTTATTATACACAGATGCAAACACTCACAAACCTACTCTCCCACGACAGCATCGCTCCAAGCATGCAGGGTTAGTTTGGCATGCACGATGTGATTATGTTCAGTGTGTGGAAACGTCAAGTGGTTCTCCACATGACAGCATATGAAGGTTAATCAAATGCCTTCACTGAGTCGCCCGAAGCAGCATCCAGTGGTTGCAGGTAGGCGCAGCATGCCAGAGCAAACACTTAAGCTGTTATTCATTCCCAAATGGACCCTGGTCCTGGAGATGATCCTGACAACCATATTTGGAGCAGAGTTTTTAGAACATTGGGATTCTAGGCTTAGGGTCCATTTGGGATTGCCGACTACCCTACTCTCACATAAGAACACCCCTACCTTCCTCCATCTCCTCTTCCTCGTCCTCACCCTCATCTTCTTCCTCTTCTTCTTCCTCCTCTTCCTGTGCACTCCCCTCAGTCCTTGTGTCTTCCTCTTCCTCCTGCTCTTCTTCTTCCTCTTCCTCCTGTTCAGCATCCGAGTAGGTCTCGTCAGCGGGCAACGATCTTTCTGGTGACACGGCTTCCAGGTAGTCCTCACGGCCCACGCCTGGCTCATTTTTGATCACCCCCACTGTAGAAGTACCAAAACAACAAATAAATACATAGAAATACGTATTTGGTGGTATAAATACATTTTCAGATAAAAAACCAGTCAGAGAACTTGTAATCCATTGTAGAAATATTTTGAACAAAGCTTTATTTAAAGTTTGATGACAGTCTGAGTCAGATCATTTAGAAACTTCTGACACTTCATCAAATGTAACTGATGAACATTAAGAGTTTATCTCTCAATACTTCATTAAAACAAAGTCAATAATGAAAAAAGAATTAATAAATGAGAAAATAAGTATCCAATAAAAACACAAAACTCTTGTTGAAATCTCTAAAGGCAACTTAGTTTAACCCAAAATGTCTCTTTTCAAATATTGCTCAACAGAAATGGGCTCAGTTTCTGCGCCGCACTAATATCTACTTTGAAGTACGGCATGAAAATATTAGGGAAACATTTTGCTGTTTGTTCCATAGAGAAATAATCCACCGTTCTCATCTTTCTTTTATTTAAATTAACATCTTTATTCTTGCTAGAAGAGGATTTGCTGCTTTACGCAGAGTTGTAATAAACAAAACAAGAGATTTTCTATGAAGTGGAACAGCAATCTATACACCACAAATCACTGATATGATTTAATTAAGCTCTTATATTTTGGCAGGGTTGCAATAAAAGTAATGACGGATGCATTTTTAAAAGTTTTTAAGAGGAAATTCAGATGAGAATTTTTTTGCTACTCAAATGTGGGCATACAGCTCTCGTCCCCCTTCAGGGATTAAGTGGTTGATGATGGATGGATAAAAATTTGGACATACTAAAATTAGATAAACTGCATATTTGATTCCAAATTAGATAAATTAGATAAGATTAATCAATATCTTGAGAATAAAAAGAAATCATAATTAGATGTAATTACTTTAATTCTGAGTGGAAGGTCCTAAATGACACATATATGAAGTGGAATTAAAAAATGATGAGGAAAAGCTACAACGTTGTACTTAATAGTATTCCAGATACTGGATCAGAGCATAAGACATTATGTTTGTCATTATTGAGAGTGGTCTACATTATGCAACAGCACTGAACAGACGTACAACCCTGACCTGATATTGGGACCTGTTCTTCCTCATCGTCATCTGGTGGCGGAGGTCCGGGCGGAGTACGGGGTCCTCTGGGTGCTGGTCTGGGTGGGCTACCATTGTACTGGTCATCCTTTTCCCAGTCTTAAAAAAACAAAGAACAAAACAACTCCTGAAGTAGAACAAGTTGGTATTTTGATGGTTTGATCTCAGAAAACAGGTATGAAGAAGAGTGTTAATTAATTTAGGTGTAATAGAGCCCACCTTGTTTAACGATCCTTTTGAGCCCACTCTGTTGTTGTGGTGGTGGGGGAGGGGGAGGAGGAGGGGACTCTTTATCATGGCCATGAGGGCGCTCTGCACTGCCATACACTGCAACAGTTAGACTTGTGTACCAGCCACGCAGCACCAGGCCATCAGTATTTATCTGTGGACAACACCATTCAAATTATGATATTTCACCAGATCAAAGAAACAACATGTTGTTTATTAAAATAGGTTACCTTTCCACTTGGTCTGAACACAATAGACTTGTTCTCATCATATTCCAAACTGAGGGCAAAAATCAAGACAAAGACAGGGATAGATTAATATAAGAGTCTGAATTGGCTGCCTTGCAACCTTCTAAAATTTCTTAATCCATTAATGTCACATCCATTTGGAACAGTTAAGAAACTATTCAGACAAGTCATAGAAACCCGAAAAATACTTCCTCCCAATGTTCCCAGCACAGATATTAACTCGGGTGTGTCACATTCAAACTTTAAACAGCTTCACACAAAAGGAACCTTTAACACGTTTATGCTCAGGCGCTACTGCGCACACCTCAGTTATTATGAACTTAGAATAAAAATGTTTGACTTAGGCATTCCACTTCTCAACTTCAATGAGAGCTATATGCTTATAGTCTCACTTTCAGGTAACGTGTGGGTGGGGTTGGGTTACTAGAGAGACCAGTTAGCCAGCACAGGAACAAAAGGAGCTGAATTAGGCTGGGTGCAAAACAAGCCGACGAGAACAGGTCTCACATGCTGCTGTGACCGGTTCTACAGGAGGGACAAACTTCTGCAGCTTAAGCACTTTCAAGATTCAAACTGGAAATGTGGGAATGGGAAGAGGTTGATAGGTTTAAATGTTTAAAATGAGAGTTGGAAGAGTAAAAAGGACTCTGACCTGCCGAGTCTGTGGAACGTGGGACTGTTGGCTTTGGTGACGTTATTGAAGAACAACTCCAGCTGGAAGGCGTGAGGAGAGGTTTCCCTGGACACACAGTAATAACACAGTCAGGACTTGGCTCGAAAGGTGGAAAACTTTGGTTCTCAAGGACCGCAGGCGTCTAAGTGTTAGTACTTTCCCTGCTGCAACACACCTGATTCAAATCAATGGGTAATTAGCAAACCTCAGATTTAAGCAATTTAAGACAGATTTAAGGACTGTCATAAAAAAGGAGTCTATTTGAGATCAAGTTTACATTTGAATAATTTTAATATCAGAATTTTTTAATTAAAATTGATTCCAATATTAGATAATTATGATTTTCAATAATGTGGCACTCAGAGTGCAGTTTGTGAGGAGGGGCAGGGGTAAGGCAACTTATCAATCCACTGTGGTTTACCACAAATGCAACTCCAGGTCCAGGAACCTGGGTCCCCAAGCCTCAAGTTCAAATCACTGCGCAAGTAGCAACACATTCTGTACACAGCAAAACTTTACTACTTCATTCAGTTGGATTACATCACTCTTTAAAAAAAAGCAAAGTTGAAATCAAGATCTGCAGAACAATGCAGCTTGGGTGTCAAATTCATTCAACTTTTCATTCAAAAAGGCATTTCCTGCAGGTATGTGCTACTAATATATATATATATATCAGGTATCCTTGGTGAGAAAACACTTCCAGAGAAAAATATATGATGAGCAGCAGCACTGAAGATTATCATATTACATTTTGTAGCACTAAAATGATTGTGGTGATAAAACAAAGTCTGTGGCATGAAGGAACATCGACCCAAATGGTAAATTACATATATTATGTCAATACCGATAACCATTTAGCATAAAACACAATCTCAGATGTATCTCTACCTGTTGCCTGCAATAAAAACTTAGTAGTGTATTTTCTAAAAAATAAATAAATAAATAAAAAAACAACAACAAAATACACAAAACAAACAACTGTAAACAGATGAGACATCAACATCTAAATCAAAATGCAGGTAAATTCATTCTTACTGGGGGCAGGCCAGTTTGGCATGCTCGTAATTGTTCTTATATATCTTAAATTTTTTATTTAACCTTACTTACATAAATAGGACATATACCACAAGGTTGTAAAGGCCAGTGTTATCCATCCTGAATGTTTGACCAAATATAAATCCATATTTTAAATAAATGATAGAGAAAAAGGTTTGCACAGTGGGGTGGTCAGTACTGCAGCCTTACAGCATGAAGGCCACTGGTATGAGCACTGGCTTGAACAGTGGCTTTTTTGCAAGGACTTTGCATGTTCTCCACGTATTAGTGTGGCTTCTTTCACGGTACTCCGGCTTCCTACCACCATCCAAACACATGCCTGTTAGGTTACTTGGTCATTCAAAATTGTCCTTAGGGGTTTATGTGTGTGTGTGAGTGGTTGTTTGACTCTCTGTATTGGCCCTGCAATGGACCAAGGAGATGTCCACAGTGTACCCCTTCTCTCACCCAATGATTGCTGAAATAGGCTCTTGCTATCCTTGGAATAAGCTTACAGATAATGAATGGGACAAATGAACACCACTCAAAATTGTACCCATTAAAGCTGTAGAGGGATTTTGTTACTCAAAATAGTTATTAGCCTAGTGTGTGCTTTTTTTAGTAGTGTGTGTGCGTACTTACCCAAATGCTCTGCTGTCAGGTAAATTGCTGTGTGCTTTAATCCCTGGAGGAATGACCCTCACCTCTGTGATCAGGACACCGCAAGGAAACCGCACCACATCTACGTTGGTTAACTACAGTGCAGAGTTTTAACATTTAATACAGCATCTCTAACAACAATTATTACAGCTAGCCATTGTAGTCACTTTTTTCCGCCCATTCATATGCAATAGAAGCCACCTTTGATAATTAGCATTAGCCGCTGGGCTACATAAAAAAACAATATATACAACAATCCAGAGTAAATCATCTATAGTAAGATATCACGTTATTTATAGTAAAATTAATTACAATATTGTTTCCGAAACTGTTGCTTCTGCAAGTGGGTTACTTTTTTAAACAGTAAACTGCAACGTGCTAGTTTTAGCCAAGTTAACATCGTTAGCATTAAAGTTGAGGTTCATTCTAAAAAACTAATAAATATATAAGATAGAACTTCTGGGAGCAAAAAACTTTGAAGAAAATATTTAGGAGTTTATAGAGGCTTGGGAAGCATTACCTCTGCACTCTGGTGCTTAAACGTATCTAGAAAAAGAAGCTCCGTTGAAGGGTCCAACGCCATAGCTTCTTCGCTTATGGTCGGTCTAAAGATAAACTTCCGGAATAGTGATTACTTCCGGTGCAAGTTTAAAGAATAAAATAAAATAAAATAAAATAAAATAAAATAAAATAAAATAAAATAAAATAAAATAAAATAAAATAAAATAATAAAATAAAATAAAATAAAATAAAATAAAATAAAATAATAAAATAAAATAAAATAAAATAAAATAAAACAATGTCTTCCTAACATTTTGTTTAGAAAATGATATTGTACCCATGTAGGAATTTAAAAGTTTTTTTTAACAATAAACAACTACAAAAAAACATTAACAGACAAACACCCACAACCTTTATAACTTTGAATGTTGTATAGTAAAAACCACCTTTTTCTATTTGGTCCATATTTATGTTTAATTTAGGTTTGGGTCTATTTGAGTAAATATATAGCTATATTTCTGCTTGAAAGAAATACAATTTGTCTAAATCAATAAAATTTAATAGAGGCCAAATCTTTAGTAGCTAATTCAACGACTTTCTGGTAGTAATGGGTTTGTTTGTTTGTTTTTTAATCCTCAGGCCATATAAGCTAAAATTTTTCATATAAAAAATTAAACTCAATTATTTATTTATTTATTTATTTTTACACAGTAACTAGCCTATTGCTATTTACAGTAAATTACAAATAGTCCATATTTCCAAAGTTTGCCACGTCCTAATCTTTGTAACACCTGAAAGAGGGAGGGACAGGTAGAGGGTCACGTGGTCAGACAGGTAGAATCACTACAAAAGCGAGGAGCGTTCAGCCATTACCTTGCGATGGTGACTACAGGAGTAAAAAATTAACAAGCGATAAAACAATTGGATTTTCTCGGAGTTCAGGTGTCGCCGTGAAGCAACTTCTACCTCCTGCCTCCCGCGTGTCACCTACGTATTTTTTGTAGGTGCTGTCTTTCAGGGTTTTATTTAGGCTATATTTTCAGTTTCGCCCTACATTAGTATTCTTTTAGCTGTTTGCGTTCAGATGACGGCGCAGGTAGACTACCTGGTGGTGGTTTTCACCGCCACATCTGGCACAAGCGGAGATCTGCTGGGATCTGATGAGAAGGAGCTCGTGCGTTTGGTTTGGCAGTTGGTGGATGTAAAGAACAAAACGGTAACAAAAAGGGGAAAACTTATCCTTAATGACTTTTTAATGGTCCTAATTTTCTTCATTTCAAAGAAGGAAATCTAATGATCAGAGGAAAAGACTAAACTGAAACTAAACGGAATAATATTGTTATAATTCGTTTATATAATAATTAATAGTGGGATTTTTGGTTATTCTTTCTTTACTCATTTGTTGAAAAATGATCCATTAGTAGGAACAAGTTCCAGTGTCTTTCAGTAGGCCTATAAGTTATGAGTTGTCTTTTTCTCTGGATAGGGGAGAAAAACAATGGAGACTTTAGCTTATTAGAGGTTGAATATCTATGTAATAATCCTTACAGTGAAATCTATTCAGCTTTATCATACCATCCAACCGCACAAGTTTTTGTATAGGCCTCTTTTTCAAGACTGACTTGTTTTCCTCTCTGAACCAGTTGGGCAAGGTGAATGAGATCCTCATTAAGCCTGACCTCTTAGACTTGACAGAAGAAAAAGCAGAGGAGGATGTGGTGGAGGAGAGTCAGGAAGAGGAGAAGAGGACTGAAGCTGAGTGCTTATCCACAGTTACAAGTATTGACAGTGCTTTAAACCTGGTAATGTTGTCTCCTGACTATCCAGAAATCTATTATTAACCTTAATTTCATGGAAATATTAATATATCCTGGTTAAAGTCCCTAATGTAGATTCGTTTTTTTTTCTCTTGTTAATGTGTGATACGTTCCTTTTTCCTCAGTTTCATCTACAGCTGACGAATGAGGTGAACAGTGCGGGCGCAGGCACGTCGTTGTGTTTGTGTACAGACGGGCAGCTCCACATCCGTCAAGTGATTCACCCTGAGGCTGCAAGCAAGGTGAGCGAGCTGGGTAGGGTGAACGAACACCTTGGAGCTAGGGCGGATATTCACTTACTGCAGGAACTGTCAGTGTTGTGTCAGCACTCTTTTCCTTGCTGAATTAAACGCCGAGCCCGAAACTGATTCACAGAACAGAGGTTCTCGTACAAACCTATCCAGCGGCACATGCCCATGCACACTGTGTGCTTTTGCACAGAGAGAGCTGATGACATTCTCACACATCTTAAAACAAGTGCAGCAAAAAAAGCGGTGTGTGTTTTACTGGCTTGAGCAAACACTGATGAGAGTCATAAAACAACAGCTGTTGATGGGCAACTTGTTCACATCCTATTCTTTGATCTCTTCTCATTTTCAGAACATCCTGATACCAGACTGTTTTTACTCCTTCTTCGACCTTCGGAAGGAGTTTAACAACCACTTTTCCAGCTCTGACGTCAAGGATTTGAACACCGACATCATGGCAAACTGTATCCCTTTAAATATTGTGTTTACATTTCCCTACCTGTCCACATTGTTGTGTATTCACTGTGTTTTTAGATTGTGTTGGGTACTGTTTTCTCCTTTTAGACTCGTATTGTGTGCACTCAAAAATAGCACATTAAAAGTTAACAAGCCAGGGTGTTGGCTGCAGGGTAAGAGGTTTTGAAATGCAAATAAGGAAAGAATGGCAGCACCTTCATAAGCACTTAGTGAAAGAGTGTGTGTATTTAGCCAGGACAAACCCCGGCCACTCACTTTTACAGGAAAACTCACATCTAATGTTTTACTCACTTATTCAGATTTGTTGTTTATTTTACCCTATTTTCAGATGAGTCTCAGTATTTTGCCAGTTTACTTTTCTTAACCGGCTCCTCCTCAGCTCTCAGTTTACCTGTTGATGAGCCAATCATGTGGGATCCCTTGACATCTCAGGATCCATCGGCCACATTGCCTGCAGAAGTGGCTGCACAGCAGACCCGGCTTATGTCCAGCATTGTACTTGCACTGCTCTCTGAGCCATTTTGTGAGTAGCACATAAGAAGCACCTGTTATTAGTTGATATTTATGCACAACTATTTGTTTATAAGAGACACAAAACTACAACAGGGCTATTGTTAAAGTCCTGTGATGGACCAGCGTGTCTCTTGCTCAGTGATTGTTGGGATATACTCCAGCTAGCTGGGACGCTTCATTGGAATAAGCAGCGCAGATAAAGAATAGATGTACAAAATATATATTTTGAGTGTATTTTTTTGTTTGTATTTAAGCGAACACACCTAAAACAGGGAAAATCACTTCCTGTCCTATTAGACAAAAAGTAAGTTTTATAACTTTGAGGCTCAATAAATAACAATGAGAAGCAGCAGTTATTAATAAAGTGTAAACAAGCATCCTTGAGTGAATTACTATTCATATTAACTTCTTTATAAAGAAACTGCCAGTAGGATTTTCACTCATTTAGGCTGGATGCAAAATGTTTGTGCATATAAGGCAAGGTGTAAATAAATGCTTTATTAGGTATATATTTTGGTCTAAATGAACAGAAGAATTGCTCAAATCTGTGTATCTGCTCCTTTTTGTGATTTCAGACATATGCTATCTGTTTTAGAAAACCTTATTTTTCCATTACAGGTCACACTTTTTCTAATCCAGAGCGGGTCAGTGAGAGGTTTGAGAGTGGCACTTGGTGAGTGACTTTCTTTATATCCTCCCCTTCTGAACTCAACAAGTTTGTTCCTGCTGTGCTAATTTCTTTGTGGGGTTGTACGTGTGCAGCAGTAAGATGGAGAAAGTGTGCGACAACACCGTGATCAGAGCCAGAGGGTTGCCATGGCAGTCTTCTGACCAGGACATTGCTCGTTTCTTCAGAGGCCTCAACATTGCTAAGTATGATATAAATCTTTTATAGGCATATTTTTGTGTGTTTAATCGCTCACTATCTTAAAATTGATAATAAAGCTGATAACCTTCTGTTTGTTGTGTTTTACAGAGGAGGGGTGGCACTGTGTCTTAATGCTCAGGGGAGGAGAAATGGAGAAGCACTTGTTCGCTTTGTCAGTGAAGAACACAGAGATTTAGCGCTGCAGAGACACAAACACCATATGGGGAGCAGATACATTGAGGTAACCTGTTTAGATATTACCAGTTAGGGAAAACTTCCCATTTATTTTCTCTTAATTTATTTGTGTGGTTTGTTTTAGAAACACTTGTAGTGACAATTATTCAATAAACACCTTGTTTTCCTGTAATGGCAGGTTTATAAAGCAACAGGGGAGGACTTCCTGAAGATAGCAGGAGGTAAATTGATATTATTTTTATATACATATGCTGGGGTCTTAAATAAAGAACTCAAGAAATGGTTGTGTTTCTCCACTGCATTCTCAAAATAAAAAAATCCTGTTATGAAAAGGCTTTTAAAATATGGAAATCTACCCAAACAAAGCATGTTCTGCTTGGGGAAACCAGTTAGGTGCTTGACATTCCTGTTGTCTCTAAGGGAAAAATCTAGTTTGTAATTTTCTGAGTAAACTGACAATCATGACTCAACAGTATCATTCGCTTATTAATGGTGCCTTAAGAGGGCATAAAGCTAGTCAACAAGGCACAAGTCATTAGTGAGTCATCTCATGTGCATGTTCAGAAATTGTATTTGTAAAATGAAGGTTGCAGGGGAAACAGAAATGACTTCATTACCACATGATTATTAAATCATCACAAAGATGCTAGCTATGGGCTGTCACTGAAAATCATCAAAGCATTAAAGTCAAGTTCAGTTGCATGAGTGAGGAGAAGAAGAGCATAAAAGATGAAGTGCCTGTTGCTCAAAGAGAGAAAGCATAATGCATCATGTGTCTGTGTGTTGGTCAGGTACCTCCAATGAGGTGGCGATGTTCCTGTCGCGTGAAGACCAGATCATAGTGAGGATGCGAGGCCTTCCTTTCACCGCCACACACGAGCAGGTGCTCGCTTTTTTCTCTCCTGGGGATGAGCTAAAAGAGACGTGTCCAGTCAGCGGAGGGAAGGACGGCGTCCTATTCGTCCGCTACCCAGACGGGCGTCCAACTGGGGATGCTTTCGTTTTGTTTTCTTGTGAGGAACATGCTCAGTGCGCTCTGAAAAAGCACAAGGAAATCCTTGGGAAGCGATATATTGAGTTATTCAAGAGCACGGCAGCAGAGGTGCAACAGGTACGTGAGTGGGTTTCTTTATTCAGTATGTGGGGAAAGTTTCAGTATTCCTTTAATCAGATTTGAGGCACAAAATGTTCTTTTCTTTTAAAATTCTTTGTATTAGTAAAGGTATCTCATATTTTCTTGAATCATTGGAATAAGGCAAGTTTGCTTGTGAGTGTCTGTACATAGCTTCCAGAAATGCAAACAAACAGGTGTCCTGTTGGCTGTACGCCAGCTCCTGTCTGACACATTTAAACACAACATGG
>JBAMIG010000006.1:12317524-12340949 GCA_037177335.1 Kiunga ballochi | reverse complement strand
GAAAATATTGGCAATATAGTTGGTTCAGTAGACTGGTGCGTGCTAATGGGAAAGTAGAATCATGTTAAATGCTGCAGAGTCCTGCAGCTGTTGATTCTCTTGACCTTTGAGCCATTAGAAAGCATGCCTTATAGTTTGATGAATACAAATGAAAACAATACCAGACATTCCCTTTACAGACATCACATAGTAGATAACAACATGCAGACTTGCAAAGGTGTCGAGCGCTAATGAAAGGCAAGGCATTGTTTTCCTGAGCTCCTCTCGTAGAATCAAACATCAATCAGACTTCCCCATCAGTGCACTGGTGTTATATATATATGTGTGTATATAATTTTTTCTTTGTTTCTGTCTCTTTTCCCTTCTTTCTAGGTTTATCTCCACCATCCTACACATTTACCCCAGCTCCACCTGTGCTACCTACAGAGGCTGCTGCTCTCTACCCTCCTATTGGGCAGATGCTGCTGGCCCCTCGGCCCCTGCCCCCAGCACATGCTTACTACCCTGCCTCAGCTCAGCTGTACATGAACTACACAGCCTACTACCCCAGGTAAATTGCTATGAATAAAAACTCCATCTTTCTGGTTGGTGTGTAGCTTAACTGGTTGATCTTCTCCTTGTGAGGCTCATAGTTTCTTGGTGCAGCTGGGGCCCTGGTTCCTGACCCGGGGCCTTTTACTGCGGGTTATTACCTGATCTTTCTGAGCCTCCCTCCATTCCTTTGATATTTATATTACAATTTCAAGCAAAGCACAGTGTTTTAGGTTTTTCTGGTTGAAGTTGTCAAATGTAAAATTTTTCAGTCATTTTATTTACTAATCTCACTTTCCATCATACATCTTTTTTTTTTTTTAACTTTACATAAACATTACATTTCTCCTTGTGGAAAAACGGACACTTGGTCTGATGTAGGAATATGTCTTTCCAAGGATAAAGACTGGGACAAGGGTAGTTAATAACTGAATATTGTGTTATCAGAGAACTTGGTAAACATCAAATGACCTCTGTTTCTCCCTGGTTAGATATTGAGACGTAACTGGAGGCAACACCCAAAGTCACTCCTAGTTGTATTTTCTAAATTTGTTGACAAATGTGCAGCTTTTTATGCATTTCCAGAACAACAATCTTGATTTATCTTCTCATTTGTATCTTTACAGTCCACCTGGCTCACCTTCAACCTTGGGTTTCTTCCCTGCTCCTGCCGCCCTCTCTTCCCCTGGAGGGTTGATGCGAATGCCAAGCCTGCCTTACAGTAGCAGTGGTGTTAAAGAGCTCATTAACGCCGTTCAAGGATACCAGGTAAGATGGTTTCCTTCAAATGCACCATGTTTTCCTCATAATTACTTCCATTAAGGAGGTTATGTTTTTGCCAGCATTGGTTTGTTTGTCCGTCTGTTTGCTACATAACTCTTAAGGTTATGGACGAGTTTTGATTAAATTTTCAGAAAATGTCCGATCCGAGGTGATTAAACTTTAGAGGTGATCCGGATCCCCTTCTGGATCCAGACATTTTAATAGAGTTCTTTATTATTGCGAGATGGTGCTGTTTTCAGCCTAAGTGTATATAACTCCATGAAAATTGCTAATGATATGTTTTTATGGTCAAAGAATTCATTGAAATGGCTAAATTAAAGGTAGGACTAATATTTTGAGGTGTACGTCAATAATAAGCTGGGGAGACTGGCTTGGCGGACGTCTGAGTGCTTTTCTAGTGTTACTGATGTAGCTCTCTACTTACTGTGTGGATTGTATATGTGTCCACATGCCTCCCTGTTTGTCCCAAACGCTTTATTCAAATCTTCTATTATGGGTGTGTGTTGTCAGGCATCCATTGTAGTTGCCTGGAGGCTAACAAACTAGTTTATCCTGTCTACTCTCCCTGGTCTGTCACACGTGTACTGCTGCTTGCTTCGACTTGAACTAGAAGAACTTAAGATTTATTATCTATATGTAGAAGAGAGTGAAGCATCACAAGCCAAATGAAATGATACAGAGTTTATTCTCAATATTTTAACAAACCAGGGATGTATTTTCCCTCCACTTTCATGTTCGTTGTGGATTTCCTGAAGCCCAAAGGTTTTTTAATAGCAACATGTGTCTTAGCATTGTGTCTCTGTCATCCCTTCCCCCTTCCTCATGCCACAGTACACACCCGAGGATGCTCTCATGCACGCCCACGGGCCAGTGCATGCTCACGACCCGGCCAGGACTTTGCTTACGCAGCCCAAAGAATGGGTGTGTATTTAAGGTGTCTGAGGCAGGTGGCAGGTAAGGATTGGCTGAGGGCTCAGTGAGGGGGGGGCTCTATTTTAGACAGTTATTGTTTGTCTGATCAGCAGGGGTTTCTGGGCTCAACATGACAATGATTTTTTTCCTGCAATAAAGAGGACATGTTCCACAAGCTTCACACAGCGGCAACAAAAGAGCATATTTGATTGTGCGAGTGGTTGGAGGAATTTTCATTGATACTAATCTATGGGTTTTGGTTTTAATAATTTTGACTGGGACTGATGCTTATTAGCACTATTCTGTTCTCTCAGAAAAGTGATAAATTACACAGTGATCAGGAAGAGAATCAACGTGCTGCTTGCTAACCTCCCCCTTTGATACAGTGGTTATCTAGTTGGGACTTAAAACCTTTAGAAAGGCTGGACTATAGAGCTAAGTGTTATGTATATGCACTACTAACAAAGTAGTAAAAGCACAAGGAAGAGATTAAACACTGTTTGTCTTCAGAAAAAATAAGCTACAACTGTTGTAATCACTGATTAACTAATTTACAACAACACAGTGTTACTTTCAGAAGAACCATTTCAGTCCAGTTCGACATGAATTAATTCAATACGCGGGCCAACAATTCTTGATTGATCAAATAAATTGGTATCCTCAGTGGCTGTTAGCAACTTATTGGTGATTGCCAGTGCTTCATTTATTAATTAAAAAGCCAGAGAAAACTCTTCTTATATCTCAGTCACTAATATAGGTGTGCTGTACCATTAGCCTGATGGACGATGTACTTTAGTACTGTCACATGTAATGGGAGGGGGGAGCACATGCAGGCACGTTGTTTTGCTGTGAGCATTTAAGTCCAAATTATCACTTCTTGAAGTGAACTGACAAGTGAATTAAATCAGCCAAATGACTTCCACATATGATGCAACCTGCTACTGTTCTGTGTGAGACTGGAAAGCTTGACATAGATGCACAGTAACTAAGGGTCGGGGTTTCACTTGTGGCTACAATCAATTTCTCTTTTCTTTTGGCATCATGGGTCATAAAAGGTGTCGGCTTCAGGCATTTGAGGAGGTGATGGGTAACATCTGGTGTTGGTACAGGACAAGGATGGGCAGCTCCGGTCTTCCAGGGACGAAGTCTTGCAAGTGTTAGGAATTTCCCTGCTGCGACACACCTGATTCATATCAGTGGTAATTAGCAAACTTGTGTAAAGTTTCATGTCAAGCTCTGCACAGGTCTGCTAATTACGTCTGATGTGTGTCAGGTGTGTTGCAGGAGGGAAACCCCTAATACTTGCAGCTGCCTGATCCCTGGTATAGGGGGTCCTTTTAAATATGTATAATAGTGATTAGTCTTGTGTCTTTCTGTCTCCCCTTCTCTCACCCCTCCTGGCCTTCTCCCAGGGTCCCATGGAGTCTGTTTCTATCCTAAACAGCAGTCTGATCGCTCAGTCCAGCGGAGGAGATGTTCCTCTTGTGTCCCTTCCTAATCTCATGACCAAACCAGGAGGACAGTACTTCGATCTGACACTGCTGTAGGGTCAACCTATGCATAAATCACGTGACACCTTGTTATGTGTCAAATATTTGTCAGTTTTTTGTTAGTCTTTTAGATGTGTTATTTATATCGTTTGACATACAGAAATAAATGTATATTAAAGTTAATTCATTGTGGCCATAGCCAAACAAATAGCATTTTTTCTATACAGCACAATGTGTATTTTAAAAGCTTTATAGAAACCTGGTATGTTATCCTAATCAATATGTTGTATTTGCTAGCAAAACTAGAGAACAACTTGGTACAAACTGAGCTAACTCTTTTTATCTTTCAGCTTGTCTATGAAGAGTGAATGTGTGTGTGTGTATGTGTGAAAGTGTTGAGAATGAGTATTATGCAGATTTATGTCGACACATTTATGTGCTAATCTGTTAATGCGTTACACTTTATATGTTTTACATACATCTGAGACAATACACAGCGATTGTATTGGAAGCATTAGTGCATGAAGAAGTTTAATAATAAAACTTTAAAATGTTTACATATTGCCAAATATTAGTGCACTGCTAATCAGTTAAATTCATGATATGTGTTTCAGAGTGTAATAGCAGTATCTTATAACATTTGTTACACTGTGAGTTCGTCTGGTAGTTTGATCCTTTCCTGGGTCTAAATTTACAAAAATGTCCCACCTTACGCTTCCATAGTCCCTGATCTCTTTTCTGTGCCCTCACTGAGTAAGTCAATGCTGCGTGTTTGTATCATGCAGGGGTGGTTTGCCTTTTGTTTCGGGCTCACCTAAACAATCCACAGCCCCAGTTTATGAGATACAGGTTTGCATTCTTTTAGAGGACTGTAATCCTCAGTTCTCAGCTCAAGTGGGTGAATACCAGGAGTTTGAGGTCCATAAGCATCTTGGGAACATATTGTACTTCAGATTTTGCTACCCCTCACTCTTCTTTGTACGTACATCTACCGTAAAACTTTAGAGTATTCGTGAAGAAACATCTGACATCTGTCTCCACATTTTATTAACCCAGGCCATTTGTAGATTTGCAGAAATATTGAAAAATAAAGGAATTGAAGGACATGCTTGTCACATTTCTCGTGAATTGTGTTATTTGGAAGCTGCAATGTCGTGTAAGAGCTGTTCTTTGTTCAGGAAGTCCTGTTGCGGCCATGCAGGAAAACAGTAAGGAAAAAACAATAAACACAACAAGTCAAGTTTCCTTCTGTTTGATTTCTTCCATTTGCTCACTGAGCATTTCACCTGCCTCTGCTTTGCACCTCAGGAGGGATTAAAGTGTGGCATCACAAAGATCCAAGCAGAGCTGTCTGATGACAGAATGCAGCTTAAGGTGAAACTGTGGGAACTCCCTCGCACTGTTCTCAGTGATTACCTCTGAGTTTCCCACATGCATACATACTACAGCAAAGAAGCCATTGTTACTTAGACACACTAAACATATTATATGAGAAGATAGCCTTTTTTTCTCCACTGGCTGGAAAAGTGAAGAATAGGAACAGCAGGAAGTGGGAAGACAGACGAAACGATGTCAGACCCCCTCGGGGCGGATTCGACATTGTGAAATTCAATACTACGCACCCCACCCAACTCGAACCTTTCCAAATGCACTCACTCATTCTCCCACTCAAAAAAAAAAAAAAAACAACAAAAAATCCCACAGTCTGAACTGGCATAGCAACAGCATTACCTAACAAAACTCAAACTACGACAGGTTAAGGTCTTGATTTAAATACACTAAACACACTGTCAGAAAAACGCAGCATGTTTATTTGCTATTCATAAGTACATCAGAAATCATCACATTTAATTTAAATGTAAAATATGTTTAAAATATTTTTCTCTTTTCTTCAATCTCTCATGAGGATCAGTTTGTTTTGGTACATTCAGCTCTTTTGGACTGATGATTTTCCAGGTAAGATTTACGCAAAGAGACAAGCTTGACTTATTTGAAGAGGTCAAATAAAGAGCCACTATTCCAGTTTTGAGAAACAAAGAATCCTGTTTGTATCACCTGACAGCCCCGTCCTCTTTTATGCTGCAACAAAAAAACCAAAGCAACAATCATCTGTGCAGTCTTAAAACTATAATTCATCTTAGTTTGCATATATGTAGCACATTTCCATCATTTATACCTATCTTTGCTCACCTGGGTATTGTTATGTAGTTGATAGAACAGAACTAATGTTTAGCTAATAGTGTGACTTATTCCATTACACCTGTGCTTAGAGGTGTAATTACAGGCCGACAGCTGTATTCAGTGCCCATTGAGAAACATGTTTTCATGTTGGAGCACAGGTGAAAGTGGCTGAACCAAAGCTGCCAATCTGATGGTGTAGCTTTTATTTACATCCTGCCATTTTCGGAAATCTCAGTCAGTACAGAAACAGGCCCTCCACGGCCTCGGTTGTAACAACACAAAGTCATAAATAAAGTGTTGGTGCTTTGCTTTTATCTTTACTAACAGTTTATTTAAAAGAACATGCTTTCTCAAAGCGCATTTTCATTTGAGCTGCAAAGAGAACCACATGTAAAAAAATAGCAAAGTGATCCTGCTACTGTATGACGGCTTGCAAAGCAGGATCAGTAGCTTTGATTTGTCTCCTTCTAGTGGGCAGGTAGGCATTTACACAGATGCACGGTTTTGCAGCACAATTCGACAGTGCACTGTCAACTTGCTTTCTTTAGAGTTTTTTTTTAAACCACAAATGCTGCAAATGTTTCCAGCATGTAAAATTTCATATTACATACAGTACAGAAGTAAAGCATTTACAATGCTGCTGTCAGTGCAATAATTACAATGTCTATTTACATTTTGAACAAACCCATATGCTCTTATGTGCTGATCAGTACTTCAACAGTCATTGTCTAAAACAAAGTTTAGGCATCTACAAGGACACAATGATGGTGAAGTCACGTAAAATATAAAGATAACCCCAAATAAAATCAGATAATCATTTAGATGGAGATACTAATCTTTGCCAGCTGCAGTTTATTGCGATGAAGATGTTTCCCTGGTCCATTGAATATTTTAAACATTCAGTCTGCAAATATAAAGATTACGCAAGTAGACGAATTGCCATTGGGTAAATATGTATTTATACTGAATGTGCGTGCAAATCTATAAATATTGATCTGATGTCAGTGAATTTGGGACTTTGTTTTAGCGTCTTCCTGTTTGCTTTAGGTGTTGGTGAAGTCACAGAGTTCAAGGGTCAGGATCTCAGAGTTCAGTCATCAGCAGGGCTCTCATGATCTTCTCTCTGTCCAGCCTGATTTCCTCTCCGCTATAGATAAACACAAACACACAGGTTGTATTTTACAACTCATTTATACTTTTGATCACATCCAGCTCATTTAACATGTACCTGGTCATCACTGTCAGGAAATGCCCTGTTGCAAAAAAAGAAGTGGAAGTTTGATGATATGGAGCCACATTAGTGCAAATGGCATCGACACTGATATTTAAAATGTCAGTGTAAAAACCAAAGTACTGTTTGACAAGGTGATTACAAGGTTAGAGAGAGGAGGAATTGTTTTAACAAGAAATAACCAAATTATTGTCAATTATCATTCTGGTGGAAATGAATCTGCTGATTTACTACTACTATAACTACTACAACTACTTTACATAATTGTAAAAGGTCCTCCTTGTTCCAATGTAAACATATTTAGTCAAATTATCATGAATGATTTGATAGGAAATAGTATACTAATGTCGTTATTCTTCTTTGGAATCTGCTTTGCAGCTTTCCTTTCCATGACTTATGAAGTTCTCACAGATTAAAACAGCTTCATTGTCTGATTTAGTGGAAGCATAACCAGAACAAAACTGCAGATGTTGATTACACACAAAGGTTGGAAAGATGCTAAATGTCACTTACCTAATCACCACTGGCTTTGATTTAATCTCATTATGGATGATTTATATCTGCAGTGATTTAGTTTTTCTGCTATTTATAGAAACAAATCACCCAGTAAGGTGTTAAATTGCTGATAAATTGTTTTGAAAACCTCCCTACATTCAAATTTTAATTTATAAATTGATCACATGTCATATATTTAAGGTGCAGATGTGTTACCTGTCATTATGTGCAGCGAGGTAAGGGACGAGGTGAGGAATGGAGCTACGGTAGTAAGAAGGGGACAGGTGAGGGGACGGCAAAGGAGAGGGACAGCATGGACTACCCAGCTCCAGTGCTGGCATATTATCCACCTGGAATACACATCAGTATATGATACAAACACAGAGACATTCCTCTGTTTACTTTAAGACAATTCAGAAACAGAAAATAACCCCCAAAGGTGGTGAACAAGTGCACTATATCAGATAAAGCATGCCTTATCAAGCATTCCTTCAATGCATGTGTGTGTGGGTGTTACCTGTGGGTATATAGACGGCTGTATCTGTTTGTCCAATGAGCTGCTAGATCCTGACTTTCCCATTCTCTGAGAGGAGATTGCTGCAAGTGCTTCTGGCAAATTATCTTCATCCTCATGGTTACTAATGAGAAACAGAAAGGAAGAGTGAATGTTCTGACCAAAATGTCAGAGATGTCAGCTCAGGTTTTGTTTGTTTGTTTTGTTTACGCACAAGCTGAACTGCCGGACCAGGCGTTTTCTACGGTTGGTGCTAAGATTTGCCTTGGCTTGCAGTTCCTCTTGTGTTGAGTTGCAGTCCTGTCGGTGGGGCGTCTTATCTGCTGTCACACTGGATGCAGCTGAGTCTTGGGACGAACTCTGACACCTGAAAAGCAGAGTCGTCACACAGGAGCGTAAGTCCTAGTTTGCAGAAACATGTTCAAACATGGAAAAAGAAGGGGTGGGGTACTGGCCTCTCATTCAGGGTCTCATTTGAACTCCTTCCTCTTGGTGTTGTCGGGACCTCCTTCGTTGTGCAGGAGAAAAGGATAGAGGCAGCAGCTTTGGTTATGCAGCTAAAAACTAAATGGGAGATTTAAAAGAATAATTAGTGGGAAGTGAGATGTAGTACTCACCCTGAAAGCAGCCTCGATTTGCGCCTTGAGGATGTTGCATTTGAGGTGGTCAGGGAGCATTGCAGGGGAAGCAGGAGGATGCAGAGATTTTTCAGACAACTGCTTCTCTTCTCCCTGCCAATGCAACAATAAAAATGGGGTTAATAGGGTTAAATTGTGAGAATGTATAGAGAAAATATGAAGTGAAGCAATGTCTGACCTTATTGTCAATGTTGACGTGGAGTGAGGGCCATGGAGGAGACTCGCCTTCGGACTCCAGAGCCTTAAGCAGAGAGTGGGAGATGTCCAAGTCTTCTGCAGGGCAGGGAGGAGCTCTGCGTTCTGAATAACATAGTGTCTAATAAGACATCTGGACAGTCAAATGTATTGTTGAGAAGAGGAAACATTAAAATAAACAAATAAACAAATAAATAAGAGGGTGCAAAATAGCAGGAAATCATTACTTGTTCATTTTTCAGAAATGTAATGTAAAGAGAGTGATCAGAGGTACATAATGTCAGAGTGGTACAGGTATAGATGCACTAGAGGCTAGAGGACACATTTATTCAAGGTCTAATGGACATAAGAAATGATAATGACTCCATATTGGATCACATATCGAACCAGTGTCCTGCTTGAAATCAGGCACCAGCATAATAAACAATTCTTTTTCCAAAGAGCTGTACAGAATAAGTCTGTGCAACAAGACTGGAACCAGTCTGTGGGACAATACTCAGTCATGTGCATTATGATAAAATAAAGGCTTCAAAGATGATCTCAAATCTGAATGACATAAGAGCTGTGGGATCTGTGAATCTCATACATGTAAGAAATACATGTAAAAAAACAAAACCTCTCAACAGAAAATGTTTGTTTCAGTGAATAAAAAAGAAACCGGATAACATAATACTTTTATTTAAAACCCAGAAATGCCATTGATCTTATTTTTGTCATACTTTAAGGCATGCAGAGATAATTTACAAGGTTACCTAAGAACAAAATGTTTTTACTCTGAATTTGCAAAAGAACATGACAAATGCAGTTTAATGACAGTGCAACCTGGTGAACTCCTAAATTACACAGCACTGAGTGAGAAAAAGAGCATCAACACATTTATGCATCTCCTTTCTTGGCTGACAGTACTCACTGTTCTTGTTGTGTGTATGGCAGAGAGTGTCCTGGCTGTGTGTGTGGCGGCGGTGATGATGGTGGCTCTTGCCAGAATATGAATTCTCATTCTCTGATGAGCTGTACTGATGATCTGTGGCAGGACCACTCAGCGGGAAACTGTGGATGACACATGGACTCAAAACAAGCCTCCAAAAGCCCTTTGAATGAAACACACTGCAAATACCCAGAGAAATCTTCATTATCTAGCCTGTAGACATTCTCTAATACTCATACTCAACGTGCACTACATGAACACCCACTAGTGATGCAAACTGTTTTCCAGGACACTCCAAATCTGGTCCTCGAGGGCCGGTGTCCTGCAAGTATTCCATGCGTCCCTGCAGCAATACACCTGATTCAAATGAATGGATTGTTAACAGACTTATGGAGATCAATTTGATAAGAATCAGGTGCTTTTCTGTTGAGAAACTTTCAATACCTGCAGGACACCGGCCATCGAGGACCGGATTTTGAGCTCCCTGCTGTGTTCCATTATTCATACTTATTTTTGCAAAAGTTAAATTACATTTAACAAAAATTTTAAACCTTTTTATTTCTTTTTTAAAAAATCCCTGTGAAAATTTTTTTTACACTGAAACAGTAAGCTGTATTTTAGCATTGATTCAATATAAAGGAAACTTTTCACTTAATACAAACTCATAGTAATTTATTTTAAATAATCAAAGCTCTGATTCACTAAAAATTACATTGAAATATGTATGTTTTTCCAAATAAATGTTTTATTCACTAATAATGAACTTCCTTTTTTATTTTACTACATAACGAAAATCTTCTTTTAATGGATTAATAAGGGGAATAATGCTGCATCGGTAATACAGGGCCAGGCTTCATATGCAAACAAAACAAAATATTCCAACAGCATTGTCTAAACTTTAATATAACACAAACTGAAAAGCACATGGCTCAAATTTATGAAGTAAAAATCACAAAAGGAGAAATTTTGCAAAACAGGAAATTTTTATGACTCTCTGGACAACTTGAATTGTGTCCGAGTGATTTAGATAGAAACTGCTTATTTGAACAAGTCTGCAGAGTTGATTAATCACCTTGTATAAATTCAGTTCAGTTATTTGTTATGAATGAAAGCAATTTATTCATGCTGGTTCAACTTTTTTTTAAAGTTTAAGATTATTTTAACCAATACAAAGTAATTGTTTTCATTCACCGAGAGAATTATGGAGGATTTGTGTAAAAGAAAGTTTAGAGAAAGGTGATGAGCGCATCTAACATTTTCAGAGCAACACATTTTTTATCTGTTTTTTCCCTCTGTTAGTCATTTAAAACCAGTGGTGTTTATTCCTGATCCAGAAAGTAAAAATCCTCTCTGGCAGCTGTTCCAACCAGTCACCAAACCAGTTAAATGAGCTCAGCTTATCTGCCAGGTAAACAAGCATGTTAGTGAAAACACCTGTTCTACATGTACAGGTAGATCCGAAAACATGGACGGACTTTTTACTTTATGGCACCTGGATCTGTCACCTCTGTGTCTGACACACAAAGTGGTATTTTTGCACCAGCAAAGAAATTCTCAAAGAGCTATTAGTTCTAACTTGTAATGTCTTAGCTTAGCATATGGTGAGCAAGTCTAGACAGAAAAATTAGTTGATCACCTACGGGACAAACGAGGAAGCATCGGGCGCATAAATGATATGCAGCAATTAACCGATTCTGAAAATGACGCTCTTAAAGAAAGGGCATCAGCAAAGGCCCAAAGCGGATCTAAGAGATTCATCTGACCCCTGTGTTACTCACTGAAGGTCGGCTGTGAAGAAGCTGTTCATAAGTGAGAGAAACAGGCAGAAAAGGAAGATAATGATGCAAGAACTGAACTGAAAATCAGCAGCAACTGGCTGAATCCTCCCCAAAGCCTTAACAGCAATATCTACGGAAAAGTGTGATGAAGAACACTTTCCAAAAAAGACTTTTAGAAAGTCCTTGAAGGAGGCTGTAGAACTTTTCCTGAAGGGCATTCAGGCTTTGTTAAAGTATAAAATAGATCATGCCAAATACTGACTTTCAGCCTTGTTAGAACAATACTGTTGTCTATTTAGTGATGTTTGCACCTAAACTGATGCTCCTGCTTCCTGCTACATGTGGAGGAACGAGGATAGCTCATGACTGTAGCACAGTACTATATGGCTTGAAGGATTTTTTTTAATTAAACCATTGAGCTTTGTTATTACATTTATCACTATTTTATTTAATCAGAAAGACCTTTGCAGAGTTTTTTTCTCACAAGTTTTTTATTTGTTTTGGAAGCAACATGGAAAAATTCTTAAGGTTAAATCTGGACCTAAACTGACATAAAAACACAAAAGACGACACAAAATTTGCCACATATTCTGTAAACAGTTGAATTATCAACTAGATAATGATGTAACATTAACATAATGTTTAGTGAAAAAATGGAAAGCACAACACCGCATATAGGATTCTACTTCATTTCACTACTGCACCCTGAGCTACACACTATAAACAAAGCAGCGTTGATTCCTACACCAGCGCAGACTATATTTGCACCACTGGACCTTTTCCACCTGCTGAGAATGACCTCACACAGCGGTCAATTTATTCATTTCACTTTCATTCAAGTGATTTGGATTAAATTAGTTATCACAATATGTTTAAGACATGAAAAAAAGTTCCCATTCACAAGGCACTTTGAGATTTAAAATACCAACCTTGCCTATGTGGCACTATGCAACACCTAGAAAAAAAAACCTGCATCCAGAGGAAGGCACAAACCTGGAAAAGCAGTCCTTATCTCATCTGTATTCAGCTGGTATTTGTTTTTGGTTTATACCCATGTTTTTTAAAAGGAACATATCAGCACTGTACACCATGCATTTGTAGCTGAGACGACAAAAAACACAACTTGATGCATCATATTTGCTCTAACTTTCTGAAGTACAGGTATTATTTTATGTATCATGTTGACATGATTATTATTAATAGTGTACATAAAGTGTAGGTCAAACTGAATAAAAAATAAAGCTGTTATGAACACATCTTAATAATTTAGAGGAATGAGCCTCAAAAGGGATGAATTGCAGCAGCCGGGTTGATGAGTGATTGTGTGTAAACGCTGTGAAAATCAGCAAATCCAGCTACACAAAAGGTCCTGTCCCTTTCCTTTTACACCATTAAATCTGTCCAGTTCTCTCTCCACGTTGCCCTCTTCATATTTCAGAATCGAGTCAGAACAATAATCTCCTCTGGACACAGATGAGTAGATGGGATAAATGCATGGAGACAACTGATGAGGATGATAGAGAGTCCATTAGCAGAGCTTCTCTTTTTGGTGGCAGCAGTCTGATTCCCAGGTTAAAGAAAGGTCAAAGAGTAGTCATGACCTTATCCTGGTAAACCAAACTGGCAGATGCTTTCAGGGTGCTGCTGGTTCGTTTAGGGACAGGAGGATTCCTGGACACCGGACTGGCAGCCTCAAAGGATGATCTAAGCACAGTGTGTAGATGAAGGGTCACACACAAGCACGGTGGTAGACAAAACAAGAAGGGGTATGAGTGACATGAAGTACGATGAGAACAGACAATGTGGAGCATGGAGGCTCTCGCCGTGGTCTGTGGTCTTACCTGTGCGATGGCGTGTGGCCTGAGGGGTGCAGGTAAACTGGGGGTGTGAGTGCAGGGTGGGGCAGATGCCACGGCTCGTGACCCATAGGAATGTTGTGCTGGTACTGGAGGGTGAAGGAGAGGATAGAAAGGCAACTGAAATTAAATGTTGCCACAAGACAGATTTGTTGGTGCCATGTGTGTGTGTGTGTGTGTGTGTGTGGGAGGAGGGGGGGGGCGTTATCTGAGGTTGCTCACCGCATGAAGGCTGGAATCAGGACTGGCGTGAGAGCTGCAAAAGAATGTCAACAATCACTGACAGCTGCTTTGCCCAGTAAACAATTTTACAGCAACAACAAAAATTGAGTTTTAATATTTGTTCTGTATCGGCATGTGTGATGTTATCAGAATACAGCAAAGTCACGACACTTTTACATCTGCTTTACTTTTTTTTTAGGTTTATCTGGGCAGTTATGTGGATTAAGGTCAACGATGGGGGATCAGGAATGAATGCAATAAGGGAAATGCCCTCACAAAGATAGCAATGCGAATGTGTGCATTTTGCTTCTGAGTGGAGGTTTTACCTGATATGTGGAGGCTTGGCTGGAGAAATGGCAACTGGCAGGGAGATGCAACATCAGTTAGCAGATAAATATGTGAGTACGGCATTTTATCATCATTTATGCAATTTGCATGAGTCAGTCAAGACTCTGCAGACATGTCATTACTCTTCTGCTCAAGACATCCATCTTTGAATTTACATACTTGATCTGAATGGTACATGTGAATCTAGAAGGGGATTGAACATAATTGCGGAAAACTTTGAGGTGAAAACAGGCGACAGTCTACATTTTTCGCTTTTATCTTAAAGCGAGGTTGTTGCTTGTGAGCCTGTTAGGACTCTGCAGCTCTCAGGAGGTGAGAGGTATGGAGGAGTGAGTGTACAGCAGGTGTTTCTCACAAAGAAAGGTGACTCTCATGCCTTAAAATGTGACCTTTTGTATAAAAAAATGGAGCAGAGCAGTTTGATGTCTATTAAACGTATCAAATTACAATGTGACAGTGACTTTTATTTTGGAGAGCAACGTTTGAAAGGGCCAATGGTTTCATAGGATGAAGCTTTTCTCATCTTTACGTTTCTTTGGAGCAAATTTCAGAGAGGAAGAGAAAAGAGTGAGCGACCTTTATGTTGTCACAAAAGGGCTCATAGAGGACAGAACAGGTGTTATTAGTCATCCATGTTTTCTGTGTGTTCATAAGACTCACCTTTGCCCAGCGACTGTGTGCGGGAGGGGTACCGTTTGCTTGGCATTCTCTCAAATGTGCTGGCCCTTCTCAGTCTGCCTCCATGAGTGGCCTGATACTCTGTCTTCCCACTGAAGGAAACCCAAAAATAAGGTTATGAAGGAGACTTATGATTCAGAGGATGAATCTCAAAATCAGACATACAAAACACATAAATGAGTGTTTAAGATTGAGATTCAACACAAATTTGATAGGAGAAAAAAAAACAAAACAGTGTCTTAAAGTCTGTCAGCCTTTTTTCACACTGCTTGAGTGTTTGTTTTTGCTTCCACCATCTGTAACATGAGTGTTTATCCAGTGACAACGGAGCGACTTCACACAGTTTTGATTGAGCTGCTCCAACAAATAACAGGAAGTACCCTTCAAGTGTGAGGATTTGCTTTGACCATCTCTGATAATAATCACAAGAAAACAAACAATATGAGGAGAACGTCTCAGTAGCCATAGGAACAGGTCCACGTAACCATAGATACAGTGTAACCATAGATACAAAGGCTCTGTTTTATGTGACACATTATTCCCCATTTGCTGCTTAGTCCTAGCTACAGCTACCTGAGCCAGGCAGTGCGTGCGTTATCCTTCTCGGTACAGGGAAGTGTTTTAAAGACTAGACAGCAGGTGTGAGGTTGTCTCTGGTCTCTACCTGAATCTGAAGCGAGATCCCAGTCGTGTGAAGTCGTTACGACTGGCTTTCCCAGCGGTTGGCTGGCGCAGACGGAAAAAGGCATGGCTCTCCACGGCACACTTCCACAGGTGCTTGCAACTCTTGGCGCTGGCAAGCTGGAACACAAACGTGTGCTCCTGCTCTCGACCCTTTGCAGTGAAATGAGGAGATATGGTCAGTCGCCTCCTGGATTCACCAATTTAGATTTAACACCAAAATATATAAAGAAAACCAACCTGATCATCGTCTTCCACCACCACCAACGTTAGTCGACTCTTTTTAAAATCTAATCGTGTAATTTTGGGCCTGAGGAAACACATAAAGAGACACAACCACATAATAAAAGCAACAACCTTCCCCCAGTTCTCTTTTTCCCCCCTCATTTGCTGGTCAGGTCTCATCCTGACACACAACTACATCAAATCACACAACCTGAATTAGACTTTGCTTACCAAAAGAAAAGGCCAATTTTGTTGGGGCCTTCAAAAACCAAGATGCCAGTTGGTGTGAGACCCAGTGCATATTCTCCTCCATCTCTGCCCTGTACACACAGCATCACACACATGAAGTTCTCCAACACCACTGTGGCATAAACTGATATCTGTGGGAGTAAAATGTACTCACACACCTTGACAAAATGCATGTCTACGCCATAAAGTTCCAGCCACTTGCATTTGTTGAGAAAAGAAATCTCTGCTTGAGATGGGCTCTTTCCCCTGAGGGCAAAGCAATGTGACACAGTGAGATTTCACAACTAAAGCATCCTTCTCTCCATCACTTTGGTCTGACTGATTAACAGCTCTGAAAAGAAAAACCGACACCTGCTGCATGACCTCTGACTCTAACTGCTGTTGGAAAGTGATTATCACGGTGCACCTACAGCTCAGTCTTGTGGATGTAGTGTAAGGTCGGCCTTAAACCAAAGCTGGATCTTCTGACCAAGCTGAGAGCTGCATACAGTAAGTACTCTAATCTGAGATGAGCGTTATCAGAACGCAGTTGGGTTAAATAATGCTCAGAATCAATCAAGCCTCTTCAGAGATTAATCCCATAATCCTTCACACAGACCAGTGATACGAAAGAGGTGAATGCAGAGCCGTGGTGAAAAGAGAGGTTTAGATAGTCAGCAGTAAAATGACTTCCTTTTCTGCCCTGCACTCTGCTTTCTGCCCCAGTTGTTTCATCCACTAAGAAGAGAAACCAGCTTGTGTCAGGTTGTCGGCCAATACGGTCTCCAGTAAGACAGCTTGACAGTGTGGGGGTGTTTATGGTTGCACATGAAGGCCCGTTTTAGGCTGTGCAGAAGGGACTCTTAAACCGCTCGTCGATGGAGTTTTACCCATTACCTGAGCTCCAGCCACCTGCTCAAGATGTCCGCCTCCATGGCTTCGCTCTGTTTGGGAGTGAAACGAAACTCTGACACCAGCTCAGGGGAGTGCTCCAAGGGGTCGCAGTCCCCCAGCTCACCTGGATGTAAAACACATCACAACATTTAATCTGTGCAAATTAAACTAAAAACTTGCTGCAAGCTTAAAAAAATAAATCCTAACATGAATCGTTTGCCCCTTTGCAGGGGATAAATCTGATTAATTGTCATCATATAAAGAGACCAAAATGATAAATGATATCTACTTACTTTGTAAACAATAAGACGCCAGCTCCACAGACACTTCATACGGACATTTTAACCTGACAAGAGAAAACCAGAATGAAAACACGAGTTAGCCTGTAAGACAGACGTCAAACCGGCTAAATGCCTTACGTTGCAGGCATGTGTGAGGGAGCATGTCAAGGCGGAGAAGAGCAACCCTTTTCCTAAAATAAGCAACCCCTCTGCTGTTCTTGATCTTGAGCTTTATAATAGAGTGGGACTCAGGGGATCCGTGGCCCAGATAGAGGCGGTAACACACTGTCTAAAGTGTGTGTTTGCACCACCAGGTCTGTGTTTGTGTGTAAGAAACAGATGTACAAACGTCCCCCAAAAACTCTGGTGGAGGTGACCTGTGTGCAGGTGAGCGTGTTTATTCAAGGTTTAATGCTTATGAGACAGGACGTCCTCACAAAGGAAGACAGAGAGCCTGAAAGTGATTTGTGGGGATGATGATACTGTTGCGGCTCACGTTGCCAGGTTTTCCTCTGAGCTGTCACAACACACAGGTATTATTCTCATCTAATTCATGACAGCAATGCAACACTATTAACGGTAAAACATTAGTCATCCGGCATATTAAAATGATCTGGCCTTTGTGACAAGTTTGGATGTCTTTTTCCTGTCACATGTGGTATTTAGAGCAACCAAACTGGCAGCAGAGCTGGAAGCCGGGTCTTTTTTGTGTCTGTGTTTGACTCCAGTAATGCTTTGATCTGTGCAGACATGAGTCTGTCTTGGTCCCTGGTCTAATGTCCTTTTAAACTTGATTAAACTTTCAAATCAGATCAACAGCAGCTGAATAAGGTTCAATTCATCATTTCAGGGCTGTAATGATCCGAGAACATGTTGGTCTTAGCAAGTAGATAAATAAATCTCAGTATTATTCTTTTCCCTCGTGGTGCAAATGATGACACATCTTTATTTCTTTACATGTGAAAATGAGACTTACTTGCCAGACAATATGTCTTGTCGAAGCTGCAGCACAAACAGATACCTGTTGGTGTGACAAACAACAAAACATTTGAGCGAAGGCACAAAGTCGATGGATGTATCACAGGTTTTTCCCCTCATGTCTGAGACATAATTTGCTTTAACAAGTCTCTGTCCATTCGGCCTTGATTTGAATTTGCCCACAGAAGCAAAGTAATTAGCTTGCATCCCCTTCAGACCTCTACGCAGGGCTCCAGAGAGCACGCTGTGCATGCACAAACGTGTGTGTGTGTGATTTCTTTTTTTACCGTGTAAATTCCTCGCGCAGGTTATTCGGCTCTGAGGAGTAAAACTTTACTCTGAAGAAGAGTTTGTAAGGCTGGCCATCTAAAAGAAATGAAACCAGGAAAGAAAAGGGGAAGATAAAGACAAGGAACACGGTGAAGCAGTAACTCGTGGAGATTAATTTAACCAAATGAAACTTTCTCATGATTTATTTCATCCATTTAATCTCATCCTTCCACTGTAGCTTTTCCATCTAGTTCATCCATCACTGTCATAAAGCCAGAAATCTCTATTCACTCTCATTTCTCTGCAGCCTCACTGTTTCTCTCAACATTAATTAGATTTGTTCACGTTACAGAATTATGACAATGTTCATCTGACCTCGCTTCTGCTGCACCTTTAATTCCCCTGACAAGGGCTGGAGAGCAAACAAGGGTATGGCTTCTAATGCATGCACTAATCATCATGTCAACATGGGATAAAACTCCACCTGCTCCCCACTTACCTGCTACTGCATGCACATGCAGTAGGCTGCACAATTTTCTGCACACACACTAATTAGGAAAACATTCTGAGGCATGGTGTACATACCTGGGATCTGTTTCTTTATATGTTTGGACATATCCAGCCAGTGCTAGTAAAAAGCAAAAGTAGGAAGATGAGAGCGACTTATATTAGCATGTGGCCCACACTCTTTGAGATAAGAGCTTTTAACTTACCGAAACTTGATCTGTGTCCATGAACTGTAGTCCAAAGTAGTCTGTTTCAACCAGATCTATGTGATACATGATTTGATCAAACAGGTCCTGGCCTTTGGATTTGCTCTAGAAAAGAAGAAAGATAGAAGAGAATTATTGTTTTTATTTTTTATTTTTTTCTGTTGCAGGAAACACAAAATGTCTGGTCAATAAATAGCCTGAAAGTCAGGATTCAATCTGTTTAACACCTGGCATCTGTGGCAGGAGGGGAAGTGGAGGTGAGTGGGTGCATTGATGAGGCAAACGCCTGCATTCAGGCTTTAGACATGATCACAAAGCCAAGGACACACAGTAAAGCACAAACTACAGATTATTGTCCTGAACTTTGTGGCAGCGGTTTATGAGCAGATCTGCCTCAGCGGCCTGTATGAAGACATAACCCGAGTCTGACCTACATAAAACACAGAGGGTGTGTAGAGAAATGACGGCCTTGTACTTTGTATCCTGATAGCAAGTCTAAACGGGTGTGCGAATGAGTGAGGAAATCAGTGGTATTAAGAGAATGAGGACAGAAATTAAAAAGCTTTTGTTCATTCTGCAGTAAAAGCTTTGATCAGCTTCACAGGCAAACAAAAGAAATCATTTGCAAACAAGATCTTTCTGCTGTCCGTCTGAAGTGACACACTAATAGGTTTTAAAAGGTGAGTTTTGGCTGTGCTGTGCACCTGTCAGAAATCAACAGCACACAAACAAGCCTGTTCTAACACACCTGTATCTAAGCCACCAGCTTGACAAGTCATGTGTCATTTTAAACGATAACACCCAGGAGAAGCTTTGTTTTATTTCTATCATTCTGCCTGCAGCAGAACGAGAGAAAAACTCGCTGGCCTAATAACCCACAATATACCAAGAGTTTCAGAAAGTGACGCATGCAACAGCTTCAGTGACACACACAACCTTTAAAATGAAAACATCTTATGAGGAGCCACTTACGCACACATGCCCACACGCTCACTCATCATCCCACCTACCCCTCGCATGCTCGTATCGCTCGCCTGTGGCACAGAGTCCCCATAGTGGTAAATCAGATCAGGGAGTCAGGGAATAGAGACAGACAGAGAAGGGAAAGGTGGTGAAGAGAGTGCAGGACAGAAAAGAAGGAAGAGAAGAAGGATGGGGGAGGGAAGAGAGTGAAAGAATAAGATGATGAGTGAGGGAGAAAGGCCACAGAGGAAGTGTAAAAGAAGATTATGAGGGAATACGGTGCAAGGAAGGGAGCCAAAGCGGAGATTGCTTGAGGAAGATCAGATGTGAGCAAACAGTAAAAAAGTGGAATGAAGATACTATAAGTGTGTGTGTGTGTGTGTGTGATGGGGAGTCTGCTTTAAGAGTTTCCTGTCGTAAGAAAACTAGTAAACTAGTAAACAGTAAACTACCAGTCTTTGTTTCTCTGAACCCACTTGCTAAGTTATTGGAGAAGCAAAACGTTGATCTAAATGCCTTTTTATTACACTTTTCACAATCAACCAAACTTTTGTCAAGTTAAAATTAGAAATCCCAATTATAATCTGAATTTTAAAGGCTAACAACAGGCCAGCCTTGGACATTTGAGACCCAGTGAAGACCCATATCACCCCACAGTGCCCCCATTGTCACACCTTGACACGCTCCCTGAACTGAGCTACCAACTCGCCCTGCCACTTACAGTCGTGTTTACACTCCGGACAGTGTAAACACGCAGGCTTCAGGCTTCAGCGCACTCACAGGCAAATCCACGTTGACATCCGAGCCGTCCAGCAGCAGGACGCGGCAGGTGATGGTGCTTCTGGCCGTCCCGGCCGCCGGGATGTGGACCGAAGCGCCTCCGGTCACCACGGCAGGTGCGTGGACAACCTGCTGCTGATGGGGCAGCAGCAGAGGATTCCCGGTCATTCCTCCTGCTCCTCCTCCTCCCCCGCTTCCTGCTCCCCCTTTATCGTCCCGCTCATCCCTCTCTCTAGTCTGGAAGCGGGAGCGGCGTCTGAATGTCCGGCGTAGAAAACGTAGCATCATCTTAATCCACAAGGTGAGGAGGTCCGCGTTGTGTCCGTCACAACTGCTCCACAAAAGAGCCGCGCTGCCGTCGCCGACGCCTCCTCCTCCTCCTCGTCCTCCCTGGGGCGAGGAGTCACTCAGTAAGCACGGAGGAGACTTCAGGGCTGCCGATCAGTCCTCAGCTGGATGTCGGCTGCAGCGGGGGACTCCGGCCGCATACTAATGACACTAACAAAGATCGACTACCGAGGCGCCAACCAGTTGATTTCCAGTCCGACGTGATGACAGGACTGTCACGGAAATTCAAGCAGCCCTCCTTCCTCCTGTCTTTTCCTGTGCACCTGCCTCCTGCTTCGGTCGCTGTTGCGCACCCGACTCTATAATCCCAGAGAAATCCCGTCCGACTCTCCGCAGTGGGAACCCTGAGTCACACGGGGCCGTGGATGGAGGGGATATCTTACCACATCTGGACCAGACCAGACTCCGGTGGTTGTTACTTCTTATTCCCACCGGTGAACCGAAACTAATAGTCTACCTCACAGGTAAAAGTCAACCAGCAAAACTGGACAAACAGCATGATCTGCGCCTGCGTAAAAACAGCGCAGAACAAACTTCTGGCCGATCCATTTCTGCCAGTGAACCAGCGCCATCTGTCTGCCACAGACCCGCCTGTCCTAATACCCAATCATTTCTGTTTCACAAGCTGGGATTCAGGGAACCCAGGGGCTTCTGATGGGTTTTCCAGAGGTCCAAAACGTTGTGACAGCTAAAGATTAAGGTCCTTTTCACACTTAAGCTTTCATTTACGCAACATCTTCCGGGCAAGTTTATACAATTTCAAATACTTTGCAAGTGCAAATATTCAAAATACCAGGAGGAGGGGAAAGCATAACATTTAAAATAGGATAAACGAATAATCGTATGAATAGAAATACGTGAATATAAAGGAGTAAAACATTTCAAAACGGGAAGAGGTTGATGGTATGTTAACTTATTATTACAAACTAAAATTATTTGTATGTAGGCTAATTCTGGAAATAGGTCTGCAAATACCATTTCCACATAGAACCCAGTGTCATCCTTATAATACACAATTGCAGCAGGAGCTTCTAATCTTTCAATTCTTGCATTTTTTACCAAATCATTAATTTATTCTGGGGTTAGTCTACGCATATTTTAACTACTGAGATGGTGGAATCAAATGGAAAACACAATGTACACAACCAGGCCAAAATGTTCCCTAGTGGTTGGAGGTTTGGTACAAATGATACTTTTAGATATGTCATCAATTATTGACAGAATGTCTTTGATAACCTTACTATTTCTGGTGCTCCCTCTGACCACCTTTGTGCTGAAAAATGCCTTATAGGCTTCAATAAAACTACATCTTTTCCCATGTTTTCACATATATTTCTGTTAAATAATAGCTAGTAGCTCATATATATATATATATATATATATAAATTTGCACACACACATATATATATATATATATATATATGACTCTTAAGACTCTTTTGTATGCTTGTGCACAACGAGCGCACTCCTCTGCTTCTGGTCGAGCTGGTTGCAGCAGTGGCAATTTACACGTTAATCTATGGCGGTGAAATCTGCCAAGTGAATAGACAGAAACGTTTATATGGCAGAGCAAAGACAAGAGGCCATGTTTTTTATTAAGCACCTCTTAAAGAAATATGAAACATGTCTCTAAAAAGATGCTTCCCCCCTCCCCCAAGTAAATAATACTTAGAGCTCGCTGAATAATTAAATAGTCATTTAAAGGGTTGAAATCTTAAAAATGATTCATTAATGTTTGCTAGTTTTGTTCAAAGGATTTATTGACGTCTAATGACTTAAGGCAAGGCCACTTTAGGGCACAATACTTTTCCTGCAAAAGCAGCTCAATGTGCCTTACAGAATAAACAAATTTTTTACAAAATAAAACATAGTGTAATAAATAAAATATAAATCAATAAAAGATTAAAACAACAGAGATAAATAAGCAAGTTCTAAAATGTGAAAGGCATATTGACAAAAATAAAATATGTTTAGGTGCCATAAGCACAACTAAAAAATGACTTTATCCTGGTCTGGAACATCTTGAAACATTTGTCTCACATCATCAAGTATGATGTTTCAGAGTTTAGCTGCATAGAACTGAAATGCAACCTCACCGTGTTTAGTCTGGGAACTACCAGGAGGTTAGTCCACACTGTTGCCTAAAATGTTGGAAAGCTAGATAAACACAATGGAAATGACAAAACAGACACATCAGTATAAATCATTGTATTTATTTAGCATCTGAATAATTTAAAAGCAATAAACATTGGATTTGGTGCTCCTGTGGAAGACAGCATTCAGT
>JBAMIG010000006.1:12264681-12296095 GCA_037177335.1 Kiunga ballochi | reverse complement strand
TATGTGTATATATATGTGTATATATGTGTATATATATGTGTGTATATGTGTATATATATATATATATATATATATGTGTATATATGTGTATATATGTGGTTGTATATGTGTATATATATGTGTGTGTTTATATGTGTTTATATGTGTATATATATGTGTATATATGTGTGTGTATATGTGTATATATAAGTATATATATATACGTATACTCTTTAGACCTTCCTTATCCCTCTGCTTGCTTCCTTTCTTTGTTCATGATTAATTTAAACAAGTTATGTACACTTAATTTATTCATGTAGAGTGGTGTGTTGCTGCTGAAAGCAACCATGTTTTTTGACGCTGCATTAAAAATTAAATATGTTAAACCACAAGAAAATAAACAAACCCATGAGCACTTAAGAGCAGTGTATATAAATGTTTGCATTCTAAAACCACATTTCTGTCCCATGTGTTTCTGTGCAGAGACCTCAAACCAGAAAATATCCTGCTGGACCGAGAGGGTCATGTGATGCTAACAGACTTTGGCCTTTGTAAAGAGGGTGTAGCCATTGGGGAGATCATGCACACTTTCTGTGGCACTCCAGAATATCTGGCTCCAGAGGTGCTACAAGGACATCCATATGGCCCAGCTGTAGACTGGTGGGGACTCGGTGTTGTGCTTTTTGAAATGCTCTGTGGAATAGTGAGTGTAAATGGAGAATTATTTTCCCTTTCGTCATCTGACCTTCCTAGTCTGTATCTTCACTTTACATCTCCTCCTCTGTTCTGTCTCCCAGCCTCCTTTTTACCATCACAGTAAAGTAGAGATGTTTAAGAACATTCTTCATGCTCATCTTCAGCTGCCCAGCAGCTTGTCTGAAGGTGCTTGTTCACTCTTAGAGGGGCTGCTAGAGAGAGATATCTCCAAGCGCCTAGGACAGAGTCATGACATTGTAAGTGCACTCCAGTAACAAGTTACATAAGAGCACATCACCATGTTAGATCTAACTTTGTTGCATTTCCAGGAGGAGCTACAGGGACATCCTTTTTTCTCTTCCATCCACTGGAATGACCTTGTGGCAAGGAAAGTTGAACCCCCGTTCGTCCCAAACGTGGTATGAATTAATAAGAAAAATAGCTTTTCTTTATTTATCACATAGGGAGCAGTTTTCCTGAAATGAGTGCTTACTCTTCTTCCTCACCAGTCTGGCCCATGTGATATCAGCTACATTGATCCTGAGTTCACGCAACAACCTGTCCCTGTGTGTGTGATGGAGAGGCACCAGCCAACCGCAGCCAGCGAGGCCTTCCTTGGCTTCTCCTTCATGAACCCAGCGCAGTGCATGGCAATCCCTTAACAGCATCAGATAGAAAGTATAGAAAATATCTGTTCTAAGATTTATTTTTGTGTTATGTATTATTAAATGTGTTTTAAGCCCATGGACACAAAAAATATGTTTCATTGGCTTAATTAAATGACAATATTTGGTTTATATGTCACTGCTATGAATTATCAGTTTATTATACAGACAGGATGCTCATTAATTTAAGATAGCATTAATGAACATTAAAAACTTCAAAGCATTTTTTTAGGCTTTGCATTTTATTTTAAAAATCTAAAATGTGTATTGCACAATTCCCTTCTTGCTTTTACATAATACATCTTATAAAGCTCTGCGGCTGCATAATGACACAAGCAGCATACAGAAAAGAGCGTCTGCTCTGATCCTTTCTCACTTCATAAGATTGTTCAGAAACAGCTTAAAAAGAAGAGAGTGTCAGTAGAGGATGAAGGCAGCATTGCTCTGCTCACTTTGGCACATGAAGTACGCGATTAGCTGACCATTGCAAATCATCAGAAACAAGCCGCTACCTGTGGAACAAAAATTGTGCATAGAATTAAAAAGAACAAATCACAATGAGTGAAGTAAATTCCCAGTGATGTTGGTATTACCTAAAGCCAGCCACCACTGCCACGCCATGGGAAACTCCAACATCACTGTCACATGAAAAGAGAAACATTGAACATGTAGATCACACAAAGAAACTTACTGTTAGCTTTCTGCTCACCTAGGCAGGTGGTGATCACATGCAGAAGAGTGACAGTGAGTGCATAGTCCCAAACTTGCCTCTTCACCACTGCAGCAAACAAAAGCCCGCTACAAAAGTAGGTGAGCTCCAAGGACAAGAGATTCACTAGGGAAGAGGAGTAAAAGGAGAAAATATGCCTGCTGAACTCACAGTCATTGTGTAAATAGGATGTATTGCACAGGCTCACCCAGGTATTTGGAGTTGGATTCAGCAGGTTCAGTCTTAAAGTCGAATGGTATCAGCCCATCAAAATGATCCAGTCTGAATGACAGGCAAAAGTATTCATTTTAAATGGGTGACAATAGGGAAACCATAGAAAGTTTTCCATGTCTCCCCGTTCAAGTAGCCACACCGGATTCAAATAAAATGGCTCCAGCAGGTTATCAAGACCCGCACAGTGATCAATTCATTTGAATCGGGTGTGCTGGACCAGGGATACACAGAAAAACTACAGGATTCGGCCCCTGAGGACCAGGAATAAACGGACCCTTTTATAACACTGAGTCCCTGCAGGGACGCTATTCTCCGGGCTTCATTTGTTTCCCTGCTCCAATACACCTGACGTCGAGGAATCGGTCAACAAAACCCGAATCAGCTGTGCTATAGCATGGAAAGAAAAAAACCTGCATGGCATTGGTCCTGGAGTAGCGCAGTTTTACACCTCTGCATAAAGTCTCCTGTGAAGCGCATGCGTATTAGGGTTTCTCACCTGAAGGCACCGAAGCACACACTCCCAATCATGTAGAAAAGAGAGTAAAATATGACTAGGCACATCAGTAGATTGAACAGGACGGTCTGCGGAGGGCAGAGAAAGTGTAATTACTTACGATACGTCACCAATATGCAACATATTTCCCTGACACCGACCTGAGGATGGGCATATAGCTACTATCAGGCAGCAATATTGTAAACGGAGACGAGCTATGCTTTCTGCAGCAACAGGGACAATTTATTGGACAAAAGTGAACATTTTCAATACCATTAAACTGATCACTGTCGTATTATATTCATTAGCTGTCTTTAATGCCCATCTTCCTCCCTGTTGATGCGGACAGACTCAGTTCCCGGAGATGCTATTAGATATGATTCCACACTTAAACCACATAGCCTACATATATATTTCATTTTCTTACCTTTGAATCGACCGTGTTGCCTTTGAATGCCATTTCATATTATGTAGGCTACTTGGTGTTACATTGTAAAACAAGGCTTACTGTCGCAAGCTGCACGAGCCCGTTAATCCACCTAGAAACTAGACCCCTTCTGCCATCTAGCGACAAAGCAACACAAAACACAAAGCAGCGCCGCTTTGACAACCGAAATGAACTCATTTCACAGTGGCCTTTTTTCAAGGGGCAAAAACCAGGAGAGAGAGACTTTTAACATGTAGGTTACCAAATAGTTATCAAGTTATTATCACAGGAATGTGTGGAAGAAATAAATTTGGGTGCAGACTATTTCCAGAGAACTACGCAGAACTAAACCATGTGTATCTGAGAAACCGCCCTGTGTGGGAGGGAATATAGCCTATACTGCAGATTAGCAGCTGATATGCTTTTTTATTACCACTAACAAATAATTTCACTCAAATGACTCATTACCGACAATTTTAAATGAGTATTGCCTGTCATAATTAATAAAAACTGGTAAGATCTCGTGCGAAAACAGATATCTGAGAAGTACAATGAAATATCTCGGAATACCGACTTGTTTGTCCATATATCAGATATAAAACCTCATGGCGTTATTTCCATGCATTTATACGTCGAGGTATAAGTAGCTAAAGTCGATTATGCATGCGTGCGGATAGACTTCATTTTCTGGTTAAGACGGTCCTCGTGCACACCCACTAACATGACGACAGACATGTTAGAGAACCTAAATCAGTCCACAGGGTCGTGTGTTACTGATGTCTGGTTCGGGTTGAAGATGTCTTTTTGCGTTTGTAGCCTACAGGCCTGTGCGCTTAATTCAAATGTTAGCACCTGTGCCAAAAAAAACGAAAGTAGGTCTATCCCGGGAGATCGCATCCAAACAAATGTTTAATTAAACGGTCGTTGAGTGCTTAAATCAAATATACAAAGGAATTGTTTGACAATAAAAGAACAAATCACTCTTTAAATGCGATCCCCTGTGCTCCATTGATACAGATTCGTACTTCTTGTGATGGTGGTGGTGGGAAGGGGGGTTAATAGGCTACTGGTTAGAAGAAAAAGAAATACGAGCCCCAGTCCAGTGGGCATTACGCGTTATTTCTACACCGAACTGAGTTTTTGGGCGTGTTGTAAGCGTACACAGGCCCGGTACCGACCACCGATCGTGAACTGAACTTTTTCAAGACCCAAAGTTGTCAGGCAGCGCATCTTGCACGCATGCGCATCATTCTATCCAGCTCTAAATAAGAGTTAAAACAGAAACGAGGTGAGTTCCACAATTTCCAAACAATACGCGCGTTAATTTTAATTTATTGCTGTTAATGTGGGCAGAATTAGAAAAGCCGGTCTTCAGTTTGCAATTTAAGGTTTGTTCACGATATTTCCACTCTGATTTAAAACGGCGAAAATAAATCGTTTTTTCCAAGTTTCTATTGAAGAAATTAGTCAAGCAACAATGTTAAAGCTCATAACAGAAGGGTGGTGTTATTGTTTGAGTGTGTGTAACATTATCTGAGATATAGGCGTTTTGCAAATGCGTTTTCCTTTTGTTATTAACCGGGAAACTTATTTATTACAGATCGCCCTTAGCTGGCTGCATCCAGTCATAATGCTACGGCTAGCTGTGTAGCAGTCATCCGTTCATCTGTACAGAGGGGCGCTAGCTGACTGTTAGCTCATGTCAGCGCTAGCTACTGTAGCAACCTGGGCTGACATTCCGTGACAAGGGGAAAGTGAAGAAAAACGAGCAGAGTGAATAAAAACACAAAGTCAGGAAATTACACAGCAAACGTTTGCATTTGTTCGACGCATAGCAGCTTTGCACGATTTGTTTAATTAGGTAACTTGAGTAATTAACATAGTTTAAACGTGTTGGTGGCCTCTTCCTATGCTCCGCCATTTTGTATAAGACGAATGCTAATCATGGGCGCTCTTACATACACTTTATTTATGGTTAGAATAAAACTGAGGTGTCAAGTGCAAAGTCAAACTTAACCAAGACCCTTTAGCTCTGACTGTTATTTACTTTGCACAATGTTATGAGCGTGACGCAAACAGAAAATATAACCTTAATTCAGTGTTGAACATGCGTCAAGCCTTAAACGTTTTACTGCAACAATAGTCGTTTAAAAACGCTGATAAGTTTGGTCAGTCAGTGCAGAAAACCGCGTTCCTTATTAAACTGATAAACAAATTACCCTCTCGCTTGCATGTAACCAGGTAAACACACGTTTTTAAGAGATACTGTTAAAACAAGGAAAAGATGAACTAATGTGGATAACTTGAAGTTGAGACTTATTTCGTCGTGTTTGTCAATGATTTTGATGTGGGCTTATCCCAATAGGACCGTTTGTTCGTGCATTTTCCCGTTAGTTGACCAGAAAAACAATATTATTATTGACTGTTTTGTCTGAAATCGAAGTGCATGGTGTACCCTGCAAGCCAGCACACAGTCGCCACCTAGCGGTGATGCTGCGAAATGCTTTTTCCAAGTTCATGTAGAAACTGCAGTTTTTAAATGGAATCGCATTGGAGGGGAAAAAACAGGAAAACACGCAGATTACTCACCGATGATGCTAAATCACGACTTTGTAGTTAAATCAATGGTATAATTAAATGAAAAATTTTACTCTTGAGCAATGTTCTTGTCTGTGATTTTTGTATGCTAGTGATATCAGCAGAGTGGGAATGACTGACACTCCACCCAGTGATGGACTCTCCCAGGGAGCTGAGTTTGACATGATGGGTGCTCTGGACTGGAAGGATGGCATAGCCACTCTTCCCGGAAGCGATATTAGGGTATGGTAGCAAATTATTTGTGCTTCTGTCATTGTTTGTTTTCTGGCAACCTATACTTCCTTTATTTATTGAGCTGATGAGGAGACTAAATATCTCTGTCATGGTGGCAACTGCCTTTTTCTCAATGGCTCGTCAATGCCTCCCCTCCGTGTTTCAGTTCAGGATGACAGAGTTTGGGACTCTTGAAATTGTCACAGACCTAGAAGTCAAAGGCCAGGAGGCAGAGCGTAACTGTGAGACCTTGGACCCAGCGTCGTCTCATACGCCCACCCCTCCACCAGAGGGCCAATCGCAGGCTGGCACAGCCAAAACCCCAACGAATCAAAGTAAACCAGGATCATCACAATCTAAAGGTACGACAGCCTTCGCTAAACAGTGCTATATAAAGAAGTGTTTATGTTTTGTAGCACAAACTTCATAATTAAAGTTTTTTTTTAAAAGTCTTTCAACTTCTGTGTTTTTGTCTTTAGAGGAGAGCCACCATGCAACGGTTGGTCCCAGTGTTGATGTAGGTTCTGGTGCAGACATTGGTCCAAATGGGGAGCTTTCACGGTGTCGGGCTTGTGGCGGCCATGTTTCTGGTGATGTCCTACTACATGGGAGATTCTGTAGCGCCGTTTGCGCCCAGCCCTCCAGTGGCAGGTACAATCATGCCCCGCTGTGAAGGACTGGCTTCACGTCGTTTTTAAGATTGTGTTGATGTTTCGAATAACGACATAAATCCTCCTCCTCGCCCCCCAAAGATCATCTCCGGGAGAAGCACGAGAAAGTCAAGCAGTCGAAGGGGAAAGACTGGGAAAACGTGTGCGCAAAAAGAGGAAGATCTACATGGATTCTGGCGATGAAGAGGAGGAGAACCAAGAGGAACCAGAGGTGAGGGAGTCATCACCAGAAGCTTTAACTTTTCTTTTTTAGCTTCATCATTATTTAATTGCTATTATTTTTTTATTAAAACAATAAAATGTATCTTTTTATGATGTTTTTTTTTAATTGAAATTTTATCTTTAATAGGAAAAGGCAAAGAGTACTAAAGGCAGGAGGGGAGGCAAACTTGCCAAGCTGAGTAAGTTTATCTGCTGCTACTTTCAGAGGAAGAAAACACTTTTTTTTAACAACTTTTTTGTGTTGTTTAAATATTTGAAAGTCCTTGAAAGATTGAGATGTTTCTAAATACGACTTCGGAGTCAGTCAATGGACTCCTGAATCATTGAGTGATGGATGCTGCTGCACAAGGAAACAAAATACACCACGACAAATATACTTAAGAATATCAACCATTGTCACACTGATGTTTGCTGGGAATAACAAGCTTACAGAGCTCCTTTCCACAGAGAAATGCCAGAACAAATACGCCAAGTTTTTTTTTTTAATTAAAACAATCAGACATAATATTAATGCTACAATTCAATATGATTTTTACTGAATCACACAGAATTTAGTGTTTAGGTCTAGATGCTGCTATAAAGAACAACATATCTGTTTCTAATCTCTGTTTCAGACCCAGAATAACTGAGAACATTTGATTTAACCAGCTTTTTAGAAGAAATCAGAGATCTTGATAAATTCCAGTCAGACCTCATCACCGCACTGAAACCGCTCGGCACAGATTCTGCTCAAGTATCAGTCCTGGTTCTGCTGGATCTCAGTGCTGCGTTTGATGCTGTAGATCAAATAATCCTGCTGCACAGGCTGGAATACTGGGTTGGACTTTCTGGAGTGGTCCTTAACTGGTATAGGTGGTATTTAGAAGGTTGTAGTTTGTTGCGACTGGGAGCTATGAATCTGAGCGAGACGTCCGCAGTCTGCTGGACTTACTGTGTCAGTAAAACAGAAAAGCACATAGATGAGGGAGAATTTTCTGCAATTCAATGAAGATAAAACTAAGATTATTATGTTTGGTAGTAAAGAGATGAGGGTCAGCTTTGGTAAATACCTGGAGACTGGAGCTCCTAAAACCACCAGCCAAGTTTGTAAGCTTCGAGTTACTGCTTCTTTAATCCACATGTAATGCTTTTAATGTTTTATGTGAAGCACATGAAACATGAAATGGGCCATAAGAATAAACTTGCTTTGCCTGGTAGAGTTGTTCATGTGTAAAGATAATCATTGGAAACAGCTTTGGGTATCATTGAACTATAGCCACAGTGTGTCATTTAGCAGTTTTTATTCTCTCCTTAGTGACGGCCCCAGCCAACAAGAAACGGGCATGGAGCTGGCCCGCTTACCTCGAAGAGGAAAAGGCCATTGCTGCTCCTCTGAAACTATTCAAAGAGGTATAGCCCTCCATATTAACAACTTTTAGGAATAACCTGATGAATTTGATGATCTAAATAGTGTTATGATGTGCATTTATCTGCAGCACCAGTCATTTCCTCAAAGCAGGAACAGTTTTAAAGTTGGGATGAAGCTGGAAGGGCTCGACCCATCTCATCCTTCTCTGTTCTGTGTGCTCACTGTTGCAGAGGTATGAATGCTGCTAATATACCTGCTTTTGGTTCAGCTAAAGATACTTAATACTTCACATGTGTGCCACCTCATCACCATGCAGATCCAAGGTTACAGAGTAAGACTCCACTTTGATGGCTACCCAGAATGCTACGACTTCTGGGCCAACGCGGACTCATGGGATCTGAAACCAGCAGGCTGGTGTGACAAGAACGGACATAAGTTACTGTTACCTAAAGGTAGTCATTCCTTTATTCTTGGATAACGCTTATGTATGATCTCCCTTATTAAAAGGAAGTTAAAGCTCTCATTTAACATTTCAGGTTCTGATGAGGTTTGTCTTATTGTAGGCTGTAAAGATGGAGAGTTTAATTGGAGCATGTATGTGAAGAACTGCAGAGGTCAACTGGCCCCGAAACACCTTTTCAAGAGCCTCAACACAGTGCGTACTATACTCACTATCCAGCACCGTTCAGCTGAGGAGTCGGTGCTCTGATTTAGGTGTTTTTTTACCATAAAAGCACACTTTTCTGTTTTATAATTGGTGTTTATTTATTTTTTTGTAGTCTGTGACGCCGTCTGGGTTCAGAGCCGGGATGAAACTTGAAGCAACAGACAGAAAAAACCCTTCGCTGATTTGTGTAGCAACAATTGCTGCTGTTGTTGACAACCGCCTGCTCGTTCATTTTGACAACTGGGAAGACACCTATGATTACTGGTAAGAACTAGAGAAAAACCTTTCTTCCTTGTACTTTAAAGAGCTTCTGAAGCTTTTATTAAGAGTAAAATGGTTGATATTATGCATCATTTTTAAGTTGAATAACAGAGCACTACTCGCTGCAAAGCGATACTCAGTAAGCTGTTTTTATCATGTGCTTCACCTGTTCAGGTGTGATGCGAGCAGCCCGTACATCCATCCTGTTGGTTACTGCGAAGAGGCGAAGTTAGCTCTGACCACTCCGGCTGGTAAGTTGTGTCCACATGGACTTGTTACTTGTACATATTCATATGCAGCATGTGGCTGTTAATGTTGAAAGCAGGAAAGAGATACAAAACTACTTGAATATGATTAAAATGAAATTAAAAAGTATATTTTTTAACCTGCTTAATCCAGTTAAGGGTTGTGGGGAAGCTGGAGCCGGTCCCAGCAATCAGTGAGGTGGGGGACATGCTGGACAGGTCACCAGTCCATCTGAAATTAAATGCCTTTTAATGAATATTTATGCTGTTGCCTGTATTGAATCCTGGACGTCGGTGTATTTGCAGGGAAACGTCCACAGGAAACTGAGCATCGTTTTTCTTTTCTCTTTAGATTATAAAGAACCTAAAACTTTCTCATGGGAGAAATACCTTGAAGAAATGGGTTCACAGGCTGCTCCCGCTCGAGCTTTTAAACCGGTATGAATCTGTTTTATTGCACTGTATGTATTTTAAATGTGCATTATTAATGATATAAATTTTAACAAATAAATTGTTGAATGACTTTTTTTTAACTGCATTGCGATATTTTCCTGGTTGTGAGCAAAGGCTGGAATTTGACCTCTTACTAGTATTTGTGGTCTTGTGGTTTATAGATGGGATTTGTAACATCCCAGCCAAAACTGACTATAATATGAAATGTCACTGCTTGTGTGACTTCTTTCTGCTGCTGGCCTTATTATAATGCCACCAGAGAGACTCTGCAGGCTCTGCTTTCTGCTCTGCAACATGTTTGCTGTACTGCTGTTATTAAAACCATTTAGCCAACATTGCATTGGCCTCTACTCTTTTAAAATCAGGTGGTGTCAGTAACATTTCTGAATGTTATTGCTGAATGAAACTAGATTTTGTATTCTAGTTATGTATGCATGGTATGACCGTATGCCAGCATTAGGTTCATATAAAAATGATGTGACTTAACAATTTGTGTAAAGTTTTGTATAATTTTTGTGTGTGGGTTTTTGCAGCGACCTCCACACGGCTTCCAGATCGGTATGAAAGTCGAAGCTGTGGATAAGAGGAACGCCATGCTTATTCGTGTTGCTACTATAGTTGACACTGAGGATCACAGACTGAAAGTAAAAAAAAAAGCTAAATATCTCCTCATCAAATGATTTATTTATTTATTTATTGTAAAATTGTCTCTTCTTCTACAGATCCACTTTGATGGCTGGAGTTCAGAGTATGACTACTGGGTGGATACTGACTGCCCAGATCTGCACCCTGTTGGGTGGTGCCAGAAAACGGGACATCCATTACAGTACCTTAATCGTGAGACTTGCTACTTGATCAGACGTTGTTTCCGTCCTCCTCTGCCTTCTGATTAAGTTTCAGCTTAGTTTATATTGTTGAATCAGCACTCCATCTTGTTTGTGTGTGTTTTTCAGATGGAAGTGATTTACTGACCCCCCCAGGACAAGGATGTCCCACTCCCGGGTGCAACGGGGTTGGGCATATAAGGGGACCTCGCTATGGGACGCACTACACGTCAGTTGCTCATACTCGGTTTGCTGTCGCACTCTTTATGTATTCATCTTTTATTTGTTGGTTTTATTTTGAAAAGTCGTTGCTTTTCGCATATTACTTCACAGCTGCTTCATATTTTATGCTCTAAACGTTGCTACTCTTCTTTTAAACACACATCCTTTAGTGCTTTTGAAACTGACATCTTTAAATTGTTGATGTTTTTGTGTTTTAGCATACCTGCACACACACTGCTCTGAATATTCACTGTTAATGTCTTTGTGTTTTATTGCTTAGAGATTACATTTAAGAGTCTCGATATTTTTAAATGTCATTTATATTTGTGTGGGTGGCTCTCAGTCTAAATGTGTTGCTGCTGTGTGTTTGTCGGAGTCAATGAAGGCCGCTTTTCATCCTGTTTGAACAGAAAACTATAAATGAAAAGTGATTTTTATTTTTTAATGTATTTTTTACATAAGTTTTTTCGTCTTTGTGTTTATAGTCAGGTGAGCTGTCCTTACTCAGAGGTGAATCTGAACAAGGAGGGTTTGCTACCAGACCGTCTTAGTGGCGAGAGACTTCTCACCCTTGGTGGGCCTCACCCCCGAGTACGACGCCCTGACGCTACGGGACAGTCTACCTCAACGCCAGATCAGGAAGGAGTGGTAGAATCTCAGAGCAGGTCGGTTTCCCTGTCCGGCTTACTTACACCTCAGAAACATTCATCGAGGCTTTTCATGCTACTCTGTGAAGCGGTTTGTACCTTATAGTGGAACATGTGTTGCTAGGAAACCAGTGACAGGGGATGCTGAGCATACAGGATGCAACAATCAGTCAGAGCCACTGGGTGGCGCCAGCGAGCAGAGTCACAATGGAACAAGGCCTAAACGGTACCCTTCACTTGTAATTCCCTCAAACAAAGCTGAGTTGATGTGGAGCTTTGAGGTGATATTTTGTGTCAGAAAGTTAATTATCTTTTATATTGTTTTGTTTAGGATGGCTCCAGTTCCTAAATACCTAAAAATGCACTATGTCAAGGAGGAGAGCAGTGATGGTAAAGGTGAGTTGGAGGAAAAAATAACATAGTGAAACAAAGCATCTACATCCCACTGATTTACTCTTTCCTCTCTGCTCAGCCTCTCCAGAGGCCATCTCTCTTCAACAGGCCCTTCATGAGTCAGTGTTCTCACCCGGCATTTCTGCCTCTCCTCCCCACCGTGTTGCTCTTTGCTGGGACAAACACTGCCAGCTGCTGCCTGAAGTCCTGGGCATCACTGCCAAAAGAGTGGCCACTTGGAGCGCTGAAGAGGTCGGCCATATTTGCTCACAGCATCAGCACATGAAAAGCAGACTTGCTCTTCTTTCAGGAAGAGCTGTTTCTGTTAATGTGAATCACAGATGCATTCTCTGTCAAGTTAAAAGCCAAAGCTCAATGAATGATTGTGAATCGCTTTGATTCAATTTATTACATTTATCGATCGACATGCTATTTGGCTGCAGCTCTGACCATTATGTTTCTCTGTTCATCAGGTGGCCAGTTTTGTCAAAGGACTTCCAGGATGCAAAGAGCATGCTGCTACATTTAAAACAGAGGTCAGTGCTCAACTATTTAATCTAAGAAAATAAGAGATAAAAGTTTCCCTTAGCGAGGCTATTTTTGATGAATTGGCTTAATATGATGTCTGTGAAGCGCCCTGAGATGATACTGTTGTGAAGTGACACTTATACAATGCTACACATACAAACACGTTGTTTATTCTTATTACATTTACAGTTTAAAACTGCAACCACATCAGAAAAGTTGTGATATTTGAGATTTTTACATCACATTTAAAAGTTTTCTCATTGTACGTGCATGAAAGCTTTGTTTTCCCCGGTTTAATGCGGAGCTGTGTGACTGCCTGAAGCCTCAACGAGGATTTTATTTTGCGTTTTTTTCAGTGTAAACATTTATTTTTCAGACTGCAACAACTTTGAAAACTTCAACAAGAAAAGAGGGGAAAAAAAACACATTTTCAAAAGAAATATCCACTGTGGATGTGAAGTGTGTGTTTGTGTTTGACGGGGTTTAGGAAAAAGTGTGTGGCGAGCCTCGGTTGCACTGTGGGAACATCACTTTTGGGCATGTATTGCAGCATTTAAGCCACACGCTTGTGGCACAGCAGTGTGGGCAGATAAGGTGTTGCTTCATCATTATGCTGTATGCAGCTGCAACAGTCAGAAACATTCCTTACAGGGATGGAAAGATTTTATCTACCACAAATTAAATTAACAATTTATTTATTGCATGAAATGAATGATTAAATTAATTAGATTAAATTGTCATATAGGCAGCTCATCAACTAAATTGATTCCAGTACAGCCCAGTAAAGGTTACACATGCAAACACAGATCAGGATCAGGAAGGCAGACGTAGCCACAACGGCAAACCTTTTTTCTAAGCAGGTGTGGAAGAAAACGGATGGGATGGAGGGAAAGCAGAGTGCTGTTTAGAAAAGCAAGCACAAATATTAAAGCAATTCTTTTGATTTAGTGAAAATCAGGAAAACCTTTGTAAATACAGTTGGATAAAAGCTGAAAGTGGTTTATTTTTAGTGTCTGAGGTGAGTGCTTAAAGAGAAGCTCATCTGCTTTTCAGAAGAGCTAAGCTCCTCTTAGCTTCACTGTAATTGAACCCCAGTTTGTGTTTACTGCTGGAAACGCAGCAAACTAAACCAGCATAGAACCCTATAAATGCACCAGCTGCGCTCGTTGCAGGTGATAGTTGATAGTTGACCTGTTGGTGCATAACCAGCAAACATCCCTTCTGGTTGAACTGGTGGTCACAGTGGTAAGCTGAATGTTTGTGCTATGACTCAATGAGGCAGAGTTTCCTCGAGGTCTCCCAGAAAATGATGTTTAACTGATTTCTTTGCTTGCAGTTCAGGAGGATGGTTTTCTCTGCGACAGCTAGCGATGTGAGCAGTGTCGTGTTGATGTGATTATGTAATCGTATGGATGACATGTCTCCTACAGAGTTGTGAGGATAAAGAGATGCAGCAGCCTCATATATGCGATAAGTGATCTGTGAACATTTGATGGAGGATTCTAGTGACCACCAAAGCCGTGTCTCTTTACGGCTTATTATATATAAAATAATGTTTTTTAATATATATTATTGACTCATTTAAATCAATTAAATAAAATCCTGAACAAAACAGCACATTTGATCATAAGAGTTGTGAGTAAAGGGTATGTGTGTGTGTAATTTGGTCATGAAACAAATATGTTTTCTCTTTAGCAAATAGATGGCGAGGCCTTCCTGCTACTCACCCAAGCAGACATTGTCAAGATCTTGTCGATCAAGCTTGGACCTGCTCTGAAGATCTACAACTCCATCCTCATGCTGAAGAATGCTGATGAAGAGTGAGACTCTGATGATCGAGGATTAGCTGTCCCATCAGGCCTCTCGGATGTAGTTCAGCCTGCACTGAACTTAGACTTTTGGTAAAACCAGTCAGAACAAGTTAGTTATCGTGCTCTGCTGCGGCGCAGCTACAGAAGAGAAGAAAGAGGAACAGCATTTCCCCATCTTTCCTTCGACTCCTCTCTTCATAATGGACAGTTTTTCATGACGGCATGAAAATTTCCGAACTTGTTGCATATTTGTTTACTGGACCATTTGAGGAAAAAAAGAACTAAAGGCACCTTGAACGCTTCTTAACATTGTACAGTATAAATTGGATTTAATGTCACAAGTGTTGCTTTTTCTTGTTTTTATCTGGAACGTAACGAAATGGTGCTTGATCTCAGAGCAGATGGAACAAGTGTGTTTGTGTTGCTGTTTACTTGGGAACACACATTCCCTTTAAGAAAAAAAATGCAAAATACAATCGTTGGAGGATGAGCAGGTCTTAAATGCAAAAGCACGGAGCTTAAGCACAATATAGTTCCTGCAGATGGAGAAAGATCGCTCAGCAGGCTCAAAGAGCATGAGGGTCAAGTTCATTTGGACTATGGATTCAGTGGGGATGGTTAAAACTATGTTTGCCCAAATATGATTAAGTGTTTGAAAAAATGTGGGTGTAATATTTTTTCCTCTAATCTGTTGTGAAAAGAAGGGCGAAGGGCCACGTCATATCTGAAGAGTCGCTGTCTGTAAGGTGGAACAGCTTTTTGTGTTGTTTTTTAAGAATGACCCATCAATATGAATGTTAAACAACTTAAAGTTGTTAATTTCTTGATTCAAGTAACCTCTATCATTCAGTGTGTACATAGTATAGAGCTACTAAAGGAGTCTCTCTCCCTACCAGAGTTTACTCTTTCTCGTTTATGCAAACTGAAGATCTGTCCATACAGGGAAGAACATTTTGGCACTAAACTGAAAAGAAGTTGATACTGAATTTGCGATTTTTTTTTGTGTGTTGAGGAGAAATAAGAACATTGTCAGTGTCTTTGTAAATATGCGTGTACTTCAGCAACTGTTTATATGCAAACAGCTTTTATTTATGTATTGTAAATTAGGGATAATGGTACGCTGTTCTGGTGATGAGGCTGTGGCTGTTTGGTTGAATGTGTGAATAAGAAAATAAATGAGATATACACTGCTTTTTGCTGGTTTTTACTCCTAGTCATTTCAATATTAAGATCCTCTGGTTTATAGGCACATCTTTTCCTTATCGTTTGAGTTTGTTTTTTCTTTGTATCACTAGTTTGCTGTAAGTTGAGTTGTTCTGCAGTTTAAAGGGAGAAATTTACATTTTTTAATTCTCCCAGAGCTGTTTTTATAGGAACGCTCTTCTATTGACATAAAAAAAAAAGCTATGTTTGTTCTGACACAATAAAGATGGCTGACTGAATCAGAAAACATAGCCTACTGGTTTGGGGGTGGAATTGGGCCAAATTCAGTGGAAAAGTCCCTCAGCATTAAGTTGCTGTTAGCAGATGTAGTCATGCAAACCCACCCTGTTAACCAGTTTGCCACATCCGGTCCACATGCGGAAAGCTAAAACTCACATAAACATCTAGTAAAGTAGGCCAACAACTTAAAATTCACCCCCAAAAAAAGGTTTTCTGATGAGTATGTTGGCACATCTGACTCATGGCACAAATTATTTAAACCCCAAATAAAACCGGTTTATTTGATGAGACTGTTATTACCTTAAGTTTTGAATTGAACAAGAAGCAGAACTTTATTACTTTTAATAATAAGTTTAAAAAAATGTTAAGCTGAAGAGAAGGTAAAGCAAAATAAAACCGGGGAGTTTTTCTCCGTACATCACACACAGTGATGATGAAGATGCTTTCTCGGTAACTTCTTCATAACACTTGCTGGCCGGTGATCGCAGAGCATAAATAACCGGGCTCACCGTGGGACTGGCCTGAACCAGCCACGGATTCCCACGACCCCTCCTCTTTACACGAACACACACACACACACACTCACACACATTGAAAAACAGGCTGCATAGAGCACAAGCGAGCAGCGCGCAGACACAGAGGCAGAGCAGCGTTGCACCACTTTTACTGTTATTTACTATAAAAGCTACATTTCTGGCTGTGCCGCACACTGACTCACAAAGAGAAAGCAAGGGCGGAAAACGTCTTAACCTATGCAAGAATTTGGTTAAAATGCAGATTAACCCGCGAATCAAAGTGAAGGAGAGGGAGGAATAACGCAACTCGGGATTATGTATTTTGATCATGCCGAAGAGACAGTTTCTGCTTGGGATTTACACCCAAAACAAGGCAAGTACCCACTCTTTACTGTGTGCAGGCTTCATTTAAACAACAATAAGTCAGTTATTGAGGAGCAACAGTGCTGTCGCTCAGGATGAATGAATATATAACGCTAAACACTGTTGCATAAAGGCTTTTTATGATTTTTATGATGAGTCCCACTGAATTCCCCCTTGTGTTCACGCGCTTTTGGGGGGGATGATTAAATTAGGAGTTCAGTCCGGTGCAAATTTCCACAGTGGTATGACTCAGTTCGTGTGACTGCAGTGAGATCGTGAATTGAAATCACAAGATGATCCTGAACTGGGTCAGTCATTAATGATGGGGAATGAATGATCCAATGATAGTTATGTCCGAGTTATGAAGGCTGGGAGGGATCAGAGACACTGGAAGAACTGCAGAGGGGTTGGCATCTCATTAACTCCGCCACATGTCCTATTAAAGCTGCTATTTCCTGTTGTGTGCAATGCAGAGTAAACTGCCCCCCACCCCCTTTAAAAAAACCCTCTGTCCTCTTCCACAGATGCTGCATTAAGTGCTTTTATGTCAACCACTTGTATTCTCTGTCTCCTTCTCGCTGTTCAGTCTGAGGCCAGAAGATGACAGCTGCCAGTCCAGCTTGCAGCCCCACTTCTTCCTGCTCTTCACCTGCATGTCTCCCAGCATGCCACAGACACCTAAGGAAAAGCGAAGCCCTCCAGACTAAGCTGCGCCTGGGCTCCGCTCCAGGCGTGTGGCTCCTATTGGGTACAATGGTAGTCCTGGTGGGGATGAGCGTAGCAGTGGCGGGTTACGTTTCTGCAGTACCAAAGCTCGTACCCCAACGTGGCACCACTCACGTTGAGAGGATGAAGCTTGCTGGCCCTGTGGTAATGGGAGTTGGCCTCTTTATCTTCATTTGTGCTGCCACGCTGCTCTATGAGAACCGGGACCGGGAGGTCCTCAGACTAGAGACACCTGATGATTTGGAGGATCTGAACGAGGGAAGCTACTGGGATGACCTGCAGGAACAGCCAAGCATCGGTTGTCAGAATCAGTGTGAATGTACAGACGGAGAGCAGGGATCCTTGGTCCCTCCAGCCCACATACTCCCCCTCTCCAGCCAGAGCCCTCTGCTTGTATCCAACAGCGGACCGTTTCTGCCGCCTCCTCCAGATGTAGGAGGCACAGATGAAGAGGAGTATGACAGAAAGGAATTGGAAAAAGGAAGCTCCACCCTGCTTACCAGAGTTCTGCACCACCAAGAACCCAATCTTCATCCCTCCTCCTCATGTCCCTCCATCTCTAATCGCTCCGTCAACTCAGACTCCAGCAGCTCCAGTGAAATCAACATCAATGCACGGACAGACTCTTCTGAGTCGGCTCAACACTGAACCCCAGTAATCCTTCTTCTTCAGTCTGATAACATATGCACGGTGAAACATTGATGTTTTCACATGCAGACATAGACTATGCATTCCTAAATAAAGCGATTAAATGTTTGCTGGTATGTTTTAGTGCCTCCGTGTAGCCCAGTTGTTCTGAGTCAGAGTCTGTGAAGTGTTTTTTGTCCTGCACTGCTCTGACTCACCCGTATTTTAAAGATTGGAGCCCTGCTTTTTGATGTCAACTCGCCATTTTCTTGTCTTAAATTTTCACCATGTTTAAAAAGCCCTACTGGTTTGACCATATTTGGTTTAGTGGAAAGATATTCTGGTGCTATACTGGGAAATAGACACTCCCTCTCTCCTTCTCTTGCTCTCTCTGCAGTGGGAGACCTTTCCTTACAGGACAGGTTAATTTAAGAGGATGAGCCAGATTAGGTCTTAAATGGCCATTTATCTTATCTTGCATGTTGTGTAGTCTTCTCCTTATCCAGTGAAATTGTGTTTCACTATAAACAAGAGAAGCGCATAAGGCCACACTCCTCTCATTCGACACCTACAGCCACGCTATAAATACCAACCGGTGCTCTCTTAACGCAAGCAAGATTGAGCTTTCTTACTGTAATTCAGCATTTTCTTTGGATTGCCAGAGTCAGCTGCTTAGTTTGTCTAAAACATGGTGAAATCTTTAAGAAGTGGTGGATGGAGAAAAGAGAGCGACCACATTTACAAAACCAAAAACATGAAAAGTAAGTTCTATAAAAAATTGTCCTGCTTGTTGAAGATCTTTAGCCTCGCTCCCATCGTTTCAACCTTTTGTCTCGCATGTCTTCATCATCTTTTTCTCCCCCACGCTTTACTCAAAAACTCTTTCCACCATGTCAACTCTTGGCTTCAGCAAAGCTGAGAAAGGGTTAAAAAACTAAACTAAATAGGGGAAAATGTTAGCAGGTACAATTAAGTCTAAATGAGAACGTTTCAACAAGCGAGGAGGAAATAAGGATGGAGGGGAGGATGAGGAGGAGGGGTGTTTTAATTACACAGGGGAACAATCTTAAGTTTTATAGGTGTGTTAGGACTGCTGAGTATTTCCTTGTTGTTTGGGCCCATGCTGGGATCCTGCCATCCAGATGATGACTGAGACTGAAGTGCACAACAATCTACACTCACCTAACAGCACCGTCTCTTCCCTACTAACAGTGGAGGGGGCTGTGTGGGTGCATTAAGATTCTGGATGTACTGTATATTTCAGTAGCAAAGGATATGATGTCTGATCCTGACTCAGTCTTGCAACATCTTTTGCAAAAAAGCAGCTCTCTCTTCACACTCGCTCAGTACGAGATGATCTGATGTTCTTGCACTTCGACGCTGCACTGAGTCAACCATAACGTTTTTCTTCTTTGAATCTGGCAGTGAATTGGCCAGAGGGAGTAATGTCAACACACACGTGCATGCAGGCGTCATCGCAGCAACGCAGCATTTCAGAACTCTTCCTGTATGTTGATCTGTGTTTGTGGCAGTGTTACATAAGTCAGCAGTGCCGGTTTTATGCTGCGTCGAGAATATAACAGAATCCAATCCTTTGCACGCTGAGTATTATGCTGGTGTGTGTGCGTGTGTGTGTGATGATACATATCTTAGCTGACGGACAGGAAGCAGTAAGCTGCTTAACCCTGCGCTGACTCAGGATTCATACTATTTCTCTGTTCCTTAAGAGACGAGGAAAGAAGCTACAATCAACATTTCCTTTCACTGAAACTCGACCAGCTCGAATGTTTTCAGCATAAAAAAGGGTTTGTTGCACTTTTCCACGTGGCCTCTTTTATCAGAGAAGCAGCAACACAGAGGAGATGTTGGATATATTTTTAAAACTTTTGTCTCCTGATATCTGGTTGATCTTTATTAAAACCAGTGGAACTGGTGTTCAACCAGTGTTTTTTATGTGCAGGGCTGCCTTAAAACATCTAAACATAAAACAGCTAAACCAAACAACCGTGCTATGCTGCCTTTACCATCAATTATCAAAACCTGTCTGATGGTCCGCAGCCTTTCAGCAGCCAGGACTGGTGTCAAATAGGTAACAAGCACGTTACTGACTAATCCCATTTCAGCCCAGCTTCCAGTTCCCTCAGCAGTCTTCATGGTGCAGTCAATGGAAGACGTTCCCTACTGAAAATGAAAGGACTGATATTCTGCGTTTTTACCATCATGATGCTCACACTGGTCCAGGGTAAGCAGATTCTTCTACTCTACAGGTCTTTTAATTGTCCTTAAGAGGCATACACGTGGTTGCACAGGGCTTTGTTAATACTGACGCAGTAGGTGTAAATCTCTCATGAACCATGTCACCTGCCTGCACAAATGAATTTAGTCAAACAATCTGCTATGAATACCTAATCAATACCTGATCGAGGAACAGATTTGAGTTTATGTAGTTTGCATTTAATATCCTTTCTCCTGTTCTTTTAAAACCAGACATGCCTGCTAAAATTTATACATATATTTAAAATAACCTGATTAAAATGGATTGTAATCAGTTCATTTGACATAACTTAGTTAAAATCAATTGGTTCAACGCAACACTGCATTAAGTTTGTTCGGTTCATTTCTGATCAAACTGTAAATAACTTTTCTGTAAATCATCATCATTATCTGTAAACATGAGAAAAACCAGCTCAGTTCTTTATAAACCGGTTCAGTTTCTGCAGCGTGGGGTAAAGGAAGTCTGCAAATCCTCATGTAAAAAATTCAGGGAAAAATCAGGGAATTTTGCTCATCAAAATAGTTGCTAAACAACTCTACAATAAATCCCCCCTCCAAGAAGATAACGATGAAGATTTTCTGCTGAAACTGATGTAAAGAGGTGTTTATGGATTTTTAGCTTTACCACTCTGATGTAAAAAGGTTGTATAAAAAAGTACAAATATAAAATGTATTTTAATTCAACGGCAAATCATTTTTACTTTAGACTCTCAAAATCAGCTTCATATATATAATTTCACAAGTTTCCTACAGACGGAGTTTACTGTGATGACCACGTTGTGCTTCTAAAAATGGGGAATCTTTGTTCTCTTCTAATGCCCCCCATTTAACTTCTCTTTTGTCTCCTTGTTGAAGCGAGCTCAGTAACGAGATCAAAGAGGATTACTGAAATGCACTGAGAGGAAGAGATTAGTGACATCTTAAACCAACTGTGTACTAATGTGCTGTTGTTCACTTTAAGTCCATCTTTATAGTTATTTGAGAATTAAATGACACAGTTAGCGAGTTAAAAATGACACACAGAGCAGGAGGATGAGCTGCTCTGGCAGTCGGTAATTCCCACCAACCGAACCGTGATGCTCCTTTTGGACTCGGAGCTCCCTGACTAACTCGTCTTCTGTGCTTAAAGGAGCGAATATCCAAATGCTGCAGGATAAACAAAACATATTTGAGATGCTTACGCGTTAAACAGAATGTGCTGCAGGGAGTTTGGTTTGATATATTCGCACAACATCCCTCTTCTTTCAGCGCCCCGTGAAAAACGTGTCAAACAGGCTGTGACATTACTAATGCCTCCAGATTATTCCATGGATTTCAGTGTTTTTCCTCCTCTTAGGATGAATTTCAGTACTTCATATTGGAAGCTTCACTCATTTTCTTCCATTTCCTGCTTTAATATTTTCTAAAGTGTTTTTAGCCTGAATGACAATTTCCTGCTTCATTTATATATGTAAGCACAGGTGAGGAAGAGGAGCAGCTGGAGCAACTCGTGGATTCAGTGAGTTTAGACCAAGAGGAAGATTTATTGGAGTGTTTCCGTTGTGACCTGGGCTTCTGGGATGCCTGCTACACAACGGAAACCAACTGCAGCCGTGGGGAGCTCTGCTACACAGGCCGCGGGAAGGCAGGTGTGTTGAATAACACTACATTATCATGCATTATGTCAGAGCATGAAAGAGTGAGAGATTATGGAGGGAACATGTATTAAACTGAATGCCATCATTTTGCCTCTTCAGCTGATCTGGACATAAAGACATTGGGCTGTGTAAAGGCAGAAGAGTGTGGTGTGGAGACCACTGTGGCGCTATTTTTAAACCAAACCATCTTCGTCATGACCAAACACTGCTGTGACACACCTTTCTGCAATTCAGCACATCAGCTTCCCATCTACACACTTCTGAATCTCACAGCAGTTTTGCTAACGGCCCGGTGTTTCATATAAGGTGTAACGGGGTCATAATTAACAGCATTTCTTTGTTTTTACTGTAAAAAGAAAGACTAACGTGTCGCTGACAAGACAGAAAATATTTATTAGTTTTATAGATTTTTTGTACTCACTAATGAACAACAAGACACAAGTTAATGTTACAAAGATTTATATTTGTTACATACGTTTATTAACGTGTTGTGAGGAAATTGATCGGTTCTGGGTAACTGCTGTGCTTGGAAATGTCCAGTTTGCTCAAACCCATTTAGATTTTCAGGTTCTTTGTGTTTTGCAGCGTCTACAACTGCAACAGATCAAGGATAATAAATAATTCTGACCCTACCACAGAGTTTTAGTCGTGTATTCTGCATAGGTCTATCCTGAATCTTTCTCCCACACTTGACTGAAACATTAAGAAGTTACTTAACAAACTGACGACCGTGCTGTAGTTGTTGGTTTGCTGTAGTTGTTGGTTTGCTGCAGTTCAGCTGCGGTTCAGCAGCTCGCCAGCAGAGGGCAGCAGCTCGTCCTTCAGGAAACACTGCAGATCCAAATCTTTGTCCTCCAGGTCAAGACTCAGGAACTTCTCTACCACAGACTGGCACCTAAAAGGACCAGAGGCAGTTTTACCTAACACACATCTTACATGTATTTTCATTAAACCAAGGGTTGCAAGGTGGTGTGGTTGTGAGCACTGCAGCATCACTGCAGGAAGGTTGCTGGTTTAAGTTTGGAGGAGGTTTGAACACAGAAACAGTGTTTTGTGGCCACTTCATTGGTTGCTCTAAATTACCCCTGAATGTGAGTGGGACTGTTTCTTTCTCTGTCAGCCCTATGATGGAATGATGACCAGTCAGAGAAGTTAACTGGTAATTACTGGGATGGTATCCCGCTTCCCTGTGAACTGGTAAATAAAATAAATGAATAAAGTTTAACAAACCTTTTAGCCTGTTCATCTGAAGAAGCTCTGTCTATTCGTTTTATCGGTTTCCCCGATCTGTAATGTTCAGATGCCTTTAACACACATGCACGCACACACACACACACACACAAAACTACAGTCAGTCTGTGAGCATGCTAGCATGCTTTTGTGTGAATGTGTGTGTGTTTACCTCCACTGCTCTTTGTACAAGGTCAGCTGGTAAACCTGCCAGAGTAGCAATGTTGGCAGCATAGCTGGACTGGCAGATTCCTTCCTTCAGCTGGTACAGAAACACCAACTCTTCTCCATCCACGGCTGTGTCCAGGGTCTAACCAACAGAAATACTCTCAAACACTTAGTAATTCTGTCAAAATGAAGTAAACATCTGAAATGTTACTGTCTGTCTGGTAATGGACATGCTTTTGGTGTCTCCAATATTTGCTTATTGCTTTTGAGGGACTAAGTTTGTCCAAACTGTAAATCAGGTAACTTTGAGTCAAAGTGTAAGTGTCTGACCCTACCAGAAAGGACAGCAGGCCGTTGGTTGGTAGCAAGCCCAGCTGCAGCAGACTGTGGAAGTTTGTAGCAACCAAAGTATGAGGAACGTTCACAGAAGCCTTTCTTAGCCAATAAGAGATTGATGCAGCCAATAATGAAAGTCCATCCACCTGTGTGGGAAATGATAAGCTGCTATTGGCCAAACAACTCCATCTTAAATCAGGTTAAGCTTTTTAAAACAAACCACTGATAGTCTGATATTAAGCTGCTGTCAGGAATAAACCTATTAGCATATCCTCTCTGACACTGCGGATAAAAAGATCTACTCACCAGATGTTTTTTGTCATGGTTTACCTCTGAAAATGAACTACAAGGATTATCGTGCCACTGTAATGTCAAGTTTTTATTTCAAACATCTTTCACAAGTCACAAGATGTCCTGGTCATGATCAGCAGGTGAATACGGAGGAATTTTCATTGATTAGAAAAACATTGAAGGGACTGCAGAGATTAACTATATTGAATTTAAAAACCAGTATTGAGTCCCACCTTTTGGTACAGTTTTACACTCCTTGTGAAAATGTAATGCAAGGCCTTTTTAATGTGTCTTTTTAAAAAACCTATAAAGTACTGCGTGGTGAAGTTTTCAGCACGTTTATGATGAACACTTAACTGAGCAGAGAAATTTATTATAAATAGTGTGGTTACAGCCAAACTGCAGGAAAAACCCAGTAGAAACTCATTACAAAGTTCTGGAAACTGAGAGAAGTGCAGATTTAACTGGCCTATAATAAAAAACCACCCGTTTATTGTTTCACCATGGCTTCTCCTTTTGCCTGAATTATTAGTCTTTTTCCACCTATTCCTTCTCTTTTTGGACATTCTCTGTCCCTCTCCAGTGAAAAGTGACGAGTGAGAGTTTATCTTTCAAAGCTTCTTACTCTCAGTATCTCAGTAGTATTCTCTGTTGGTTTTATAAGGCAGGAAATACCATCTTTTCGTTAGCTCAGGCTCACTTCTGCATTCGTAAATTGAAGCAGCTGTTGTGATTTTTTTGCATTAGGTAACATGTTTAGCTAACCTGGAGGCCTGCTTTGGTTCACATTATGACATTGTGTCCTGATGGCAAAACACATACTGTCAAAGTGCTGGGACGTTTTTGTCTTACTGTGTTAGTTCCTTTTCCAAATTCATCAATGAGCACTAATGAGTTGCCATTACTGTTGTTAAGAGCCTGGGCCATCTGGAAAAGAGAGCAACAAACTGTTATACAACACTTTGTTCTTTTATTGTTTGTGGGTGTGTTGGTTGGATGGAAGAACAACCAGTGTGTTGTAAAAAAAAGGCTTTGGAAGAGCTTTGTAAAAAAACACAGGTGGAGAGTGGGCGCAGAGATAAAACACAGCAATGTTAAAAGTATGCATAATTTATTTGTACACCCACTCATAAAAACAGGAGTAGGATTATAATGTGTGTACCTGGTTAAGGTCTATCATGAATGTGCTGAGGCCAACAGAAACAGATTCTTGGCCCTTCATGCGGGTGTAGATCCCGTCCACCAGACCAATCTCTGCCTCCTTCGCCGGGACATCTGAGCCGATCAGAGCCATGAAGACAATCAGACCCACCTATCAAAACAAATACTGGGTTAGTTGTAATATCAGGCTTCATTAGAAGCGTAGAGCCTTCTGTATTAGACAGCAAAAGTGTTTTTGATTACGTGTAAATTGTTTCAGGGACATTTGAAATAACTAACAAAATGAAATCATTAGAAAATTGGAGATTTAATTCATTTAAATTAAGACAGTAGCTTTTTGGCTGCTTAAGAAAATTGATTTTGAATGCAGTAAGTGTGCAGTTATGAAAATTGTATTGCATGTTTAATAATGTTGTTTATTAGCTTTGCTAATGTGCCAAACTGCAGATAATTATTGGATGTAGCTGTGAAACACCAAAACACAAACACTAAAACCCCCAGACATCAGCGATGGCTCATATGTTTATCATATAAAATAATGTAACTGATTTATGAGAAATTGATACAAAGTAAAAAGGTTAGTTAATCGCAGCTATTATGAACACTGTTACGTCTGTGTGCTGTGGAAAAGGACCTGTTTGAGGTAGATGCTTTTGCCAGATGAATTGGGCCCAGTAATGATCTTGACTCTGCCCTCTGATTCAAAGCTGTAGAAGGAATTGGCCACAAACAAAGGAGAGCACAGCTCCAGCAATGGATGCCTAGAAAGACAAAAAGGACAGCCAGGTAACATGTATAAATAAGTCATACTTCATGTGTAAATACATACCGGCCCTGAGTGATCATTATCTTCCTGTGGCTGGTGAGCTTGGGGGAGGAGTAGTTGTACTCCTGGGAGGCACAGCTCATAGCCATCAGACAGTCCAGCTCAGCAGTGAGATCCACGACCTAAAGAGCAAACACAGCGAATGTCCTGGTTAATACAGGAGGCTTCCTCAAAGAAGACATTATCACTTCTGTGACAAACTAATTAATGAGAATAAAGTCTGACATAGAAACAGCCTTTTTAACCACATTTTGACTAAATAAAATTAGAAAAAGGTATGAATAAAAGACAATATAAGGAAATCTGCTGTAATTTGAGACCTTTTTCTACATGGATTGATTTTATGGTACCAAACTGAACAGTAGAAGGCCTAAAAGTCAGGAAATGGGGCTTTCATGTCTAAAACCAAAAGCCTCTTACAATGTTCATAAATAGCTTTTTAATTAACTTCATTTGTTGCAATAGGTTCTAAGCAAAGATAATAATGCATCAGGTGATAAAAAAGAAGCACCACTTCCACATATCTGTCAAACTGGTAGCAAGGAACATCCCACAAGGCCAGAAATGTTTTAGTAATCAATATAAATCATTCACTCTAATAGTCCAAGAAGAAATAGAGTTCATTCAAACAAATCCACCTCCACACATTAAAATAATTAACTTAATGGATTGGCCATTTTATCATACTGAGGGCATGTTTTAATCATAGAAATCAGGACCTAAGTGATCCGGCTCATCTACCTTATGGAGAGAGGCGCTCCTCTCGAGAACTGCATTCTGCAGCTGAGTCATCACTGCAGTCTCCATGTCTTAAAAAAAGTGTTTATCAAAAAGAATATCTTGAGAATGATTTACGGTTAGGTTGCAGAGACACCAGTAACACTATGAAATGATAGAAAAAGACCTCTGATGTCACAGTGTAAGTCTCCCAGGAGGTCGTCCAGCTCCCTGGTTTTCTGGCTGCGGTAGTGTAGTCGGTCCTCTGACAGAAACTAACCCACACACATTCATGTAAACACAAAGATAACACAACTGTACACACAATCTTTTAGTACAGAAATAACACAGTATTAAAAACACACCATAAAATCAAGCCCCTCCATCTCAAAATCTTCTTTCTCCACCATACTGGGCAGTCGAGGCACAGAGAGCAGGAATCCGATCTGTAGGGAGATTTAGCCTGACACATAAACACTGATGTACACGCAGATACTTTTTTCACTCATCAAAACATGAATCCAAGCAACATTTTTTGGGGAAATCTCTATATTCAAACACCTCACCAGAGGGATGTAAATGACACAGCAGGAGGGGATTCGAGAATCCAGGTGTTCAAGCTCTCTTCTGGCAACATCTGTTAGAAAGTCTGATAGCCCCATCATCCTCCTCTTCTCTGACAGAAGTAAAGGCTGTAAGTTGTGCTCACACTCTGTTTAACCAGCATTAAAGTTGCAGTGGTTTATATTACCCCACTTACTCTCATCCACTGCAGGATCCACGTTTGCTTTGATAGTAAAACGATTCTCCTCCAAGCTGGCTTCAAAATCCACCTAGAGGTTTTTGTTAAACTCAGAATAAGTCTTCAGCTGGTTTATCATCCATCAGTGACTCAGTGAGTCCCTGACTCTGTGTACTAAAACACACTAGCATAAAAGCATGATGACCTCAATAAATGTGCTCATGCTTTGTGTAATAACTGCAGGGGGCAAAACATAACTGTGAGACTTACAACTCGGCTGATGAGAGATGCGATATAGTGGAGGTCATCAGAGAATACTTCGTTGATATCACTAAAGAGCTGAATGGAGTGAGGCAGGTGTCGCACTGTATCCTTGATACACACTGTACTGTAAACCGTCTGACAAACAAGCACAAACACATGTTTGCGGATATTTAAAAGAGCCCGATATAAGGTGAATAAAACGGTTTATATGGTGATTCAAACCTTGTAGAGATTCTGCCAATCAGTCACTTTGGTGTGAGAGAGAGACATTCGACGTAGAAGGCCCTATCACACACACACACAAAAACACACACACGTCCATGTAAACGCTTTGGTAAGAGCTCAGAGAGGTGGAAATGAACAAAGATAAAGTGTGTTACTGGTATGTTTCTGATGCTGCGTAACAAGGCCTGCAGGGTGCTCAGGACATCCGAATTTCGAGGTGACGTGAAGAAGTGTATCACTTCTTGCCTCCTGTGTAAGACCGAATGGTCCTGTGTAGGCCTCAGAAACCACTGACTGCCAGAATAAAGACATCACTACACTGATTTCTGTTACACAAACTTTAGTGTAACCAACATCGTGTTAAGTTGATGAAAAAGTAATCGCTTTGGAAACAAAAACAAGATTTTTTTTTTACAATAAAATATGTAGTAATCATTTATGTTATAAAACATTGTTTAAAGCAAAGAAATATAAATGTGTGTTGTTTGTTTCTCACCGTAGCAGCTTAGAGCCGAACTTGCTTCTGCAGCGGTTTAATATTCCTGTGTTGCACAGAAATATCAAGTAGTTTATCTCAACACTTTTTCACCAAAAAGGGCAAAATATCCTGAATTGCACATACCATACAGACTGAGTCCTTCCTTTTCACCTGACTGCAGCTTGTACACAGATGGGTGCAGGTCTGACTTGAAAATTTGAAGTACACTGAAACAAACATAAATTCAAAGTATTATTCAATGCATTGCGTTTGTTTTTAAATAATTCCACATGGATTTACACCCTCTTTGGTTTTACATCATTTAAAATACTTGGTTGACTTTAACAAACTAAATATATAATTGAAATTCTGAAAATACCACTGCACAAAAATGGAAAGAATCCACAGATATCTATGACCTGTGGTTATGTTGTAAGTATCTGAGATAAAGGCTATTTTTAGTAACAATTCAGAGTCAGATCAATTCAGATCAATAATACGGATTATGACATAAGAAAAATCACATTTGAGTGAAATGTATAAATATCAGGACCACAGATGTCACTGTTCAGACTGCAAACATGGCTGCAGGCCGCATGTACAGAATCCTGACTACAGATATGACCTGGCATCATAAATCACCAGATTTGACTCGAGTAGTATCTGGAAAAATCCTGCTCAGATATCTTTAATGTGGGTTTACTCTCTGGATTTGGGTCTTAGCCACTATCTGAAATCCAAATCTGAACTACCTCTATCAGTATCAAATTGGTCCCATACTGGGCGTTAATATGCTCCTGGCATGAAATTTGAAGCAGTCATGGCCAGAGAGTATCCATAACAGATAGCACCATGCATGAGGCATATCTGAGGGTATTCGAACAGAGATATCTCTGAATTCTGGGGGCTTTTAACAGTGCTACGCCTGTTTTATGGTTCCCTTTGCATTTCCACCCACTTCAAATGACTCATCTTTAAACTTCAGCAAAACTTTCATAAGGACTAAAACCCCATTTACTTGAACCATCACGTTAAGAGTAAAATTCAGGAGCCCTGAGAACCCAAACTATATTGTTAACCCTTTTAGCAGCAAAATAATAAATATATTTAATAAAAAATTAAAAGTAAAAATTATGAAGATTGCACAAAGTAGTAAGGCATTACACATGCTGCAGCGTTACCAGAGATCCCCGTGGTACTAAAAGCAGATGTTCTTTAAAGCAATGCATGATGACAAAAACTTTTTACAGCATCTCATATGTTATAACAAATTTTCCTTCACCATAACAATGGCTGCAGGTAACCAAAGGCACAGCTGCACTAGCCCCAATAATTTATTTAACACTTACCTGTAAGTGTCTCTGTCAATGTACACCACTCCTTTTCTACATAGAAGAGAACATTAGACTTTTTTCATTCAAACTATTGATTCAAATTTGCAATTTTGGTTAGATAAACCATCAAAATGAAAACATAGAACCACATATGCTGCCAAAAAAAACTTTTTTAAATGAAGAAATGGAAAACAAGACTCGTCTTAATAATGAACAAAAAATAAAATCATTTTTTAATGGAAAATATATTTTCACTGCCCAATGTATGTGTGTGTGTCTCACAGTGTGTAGGCATGAAACTGCAAGATTGGAACTCCAACACTGCTGTCTTCTAGCTCCACTCCCACTCGCCTCCTGTCCAGACATTTTAGCAGAGCCCCCACTGCCCTAAGCTAACCAAGAGATATACACACACTCTCAAAGATGAGAGAAATGATGGATACTGTAGTTTATGATCATGTCCTGCAGGGCCATGAAAGACAGGATGATATATAGAAAGCTGGCTCACCAACAGGGATGAGTCAAAGGGAATACAGGAGGAGAGATAGGACAATTTGTCTTTTTCTGAAATGCCAGCTGGAAGAAGAGGCAGATGGGCAGAGCATAATCTCTGCTTGCTAACCTCCAGACCTGCAACATTAAAACCAATTTATTTATTTTTTTCCTTTATGGAAAATTAGAACATTTTTAATCAAAAACTCAACTCAAACTCAAATAAAAAACATGACGAGTGATGAAAACATATAAATGTTGTGGATGTTTGTTTACCAAAGTCAACATATGGATAAGTAACCACCTCTGGTTTGTAGTTAGGATTGGTACCTGAAATCAATAAAATAAACAGTTAAAAAGATCACAATATAATAATAAAAGTTTTTAAAAATGAAGTGTTCAGCTATATAGTCAATTTACTTCTTATCACGCAAACTGATGACAGTGTCAACTATCCCTAATCTCCATGAATTCCTTGACCCAGATACAACTTGTTCCACGCTGCATCTAAACAACACATTTTTGATTTCCCTTCTCCAAGCTAGGACAAGTTTCATTACACAGGACTCACCAAGTTGTTGCAGGTACTGAGTTAATGAATGTTCCTGCTTTGAACTGGTTATGATTACATGGGGAGAAACCTCCTGAATAACTGAGAAACCAAATAGAAAAACATGATAGGATGTACATAAGATGAGTAAAAACAATTACATTAGAAAATATCAATAGATTCATCATTATAATTTATTTGTTTATCTACGAACAGATGAGGATAAATCCCTCTTATTTTAAGAAAAAGCAGATGTATGAAATACCTCTAGCCAGCAGGTGAAGGTCAGAGTTATCAGGAATGTCAGGCATATAATGTAAAGAAGAGTCCTCACTGTCATAAAAGCAGAGGCCCACCTGCCCATGTTGTACCATAACACTCAACAAAACCTACAAATATAAACAGAAGAATGTTAATTTTATTTACTGAATTGTCTGTTTAGCTAGAGATTGTGATGATCTGAACGTACTGTAGCCGAGTCCTCCTCTTCTTCATCAGTGTTCCTGCCAGGGGGCTCAAAAACCACCCGTCCTCCTTCCAGATTGCCCAGAGCTGCTGCCATCAGTCTTTGAACCAGTTGGAGAAGATAAGTGATATTCTGTACTAAAGTGTTAAATATGAGTTATGTACGCGTTTACCTGGGGTGTGTAAAAAAGGTATTCTCATTCACTGCACTATGGTGCCATGTAAGATTTTATAGTCCATTATT
>JBAMIG010000006.1:12236226-12246395 GCA_037177335.1 Kiunga ballochi | reverse complement strand
TATCTATCTATCTATCTATCTATCTATCTATCTATCTATCTATCTATCTATCTATCTATCTATCTATCAACACACACACACACATACACACATACACACACACACATATATATATATATATATATACGTGTATATGTATATATATATATATGGACCATTAAATCCTACACAGCATCATTGTGCAGTGAATGAAAATATCTGTCTGTCTGAGAACTTCATAGTTACAGAAAAGCAACATTGTAATGATGATTCAATGCTCTTGGAGGTGATTAATTTACATTTAATGTGACAATAGAATAAACAAAATACTGATAAAATATAGAGCAGAAGATGTAAAACAGGAAGCACAATGCAGTTTTTCTCAGTCGCTTTTGGTGCATTTCTCACATCACTGTTTACATTTGCACAACAGTTAGTACATTTCTCAAAACAATAAGTACAAACTGCAAAACCTAGTGGACTCTGTAAATGCTTTTTATGCAGAAAAGTCTGATTTTTGTGACACTACCTGAAAATGCTCAACACAGCACTACTATTTATACTATACTATTTGCACGGCCAAAACTACAGCAAGGTTAGTCATTACTGTATTTAGTTAAGTAATTGAGTACAAAACACTGAAAATGTATGTTTCACATCTTTACTGCACATATTTTCACTTTGCAATTCTAATTTGATCATAACATTGTACAAAAGAATAAAAACACCCTTATTTACAACGAACAAACTCTTTTTGGGTAGAGCTGTGCACAACTATAAACAATATTGCTGTACAGCTGGAAGTGAACTTACAACATATGTTGTACTGTAGTGGTGAAATGGACATTATCCCAAACAACAACATGCTGATCCAGATGGTGTCCAGCTAGAGTCCTCTCATTCTCATTGTTTAATTTAGGAGATTAAAAAATGATTACAGATATTTACACAATTTTGTTGACAAACTTTGACAACTAGTTCAACCTTTTTGTATTTAACAACTCAAGCAATGAAATGAGAACTATTAGTTTTATATGGAATGATTATTCAGATTTCACAAGTGTAGCTAATTTGAACTGGGATGACCTTAGCAAAGGATGATGTTATCAAATAGCAGAGATGAAAGCAACTGATGCATGTCCAAAAGCATTTGCAATTTGTAGGAAGAAATGAGAAACTATGATGTGCACGAATGACTAAATGTTGTTGAGGTTTAATGAACTTTTGTAAAAATTTAATAGTGAAGTGAGAAATGCACCAAAGTGACTCAGAAAAACTGTAATAAAAACTGCTGATAAAAACTTTTTTTTACAAGTTAATGGTTCAATGGCTGGTGTCGGCTCGGACAGTGGTTTTTCTGAGTTTGCATGTTTTCCATTGATTCTCTCCGGCTTCCTCCCACTGTCCAACATATTAGGTTGACTGATCATTTAAAAATCCTCCCTGGGAGTAAATGTATGTGTGGCTGACTGTTTATCTGCCTGTATTTGCACTGTGATGGACTGGCAACCTGTTCAGGGTGTACCACACCTCTCACCCAATGATTGCTGAGATAGACTCCAGCATCCTTTGATCCTTTGTTGGAACAAGCAGAACAGATAATGGATGGTTGGAAATACATTTTCATTTCTCTATTTTAAATTTCTGCTTTCTTTCTCCCACACAATTGTTAAATCTATTTATGCAACTGCATTTCCTTAATGGTTTATCCTGCATGTGGCTTCTGAGTGCCACAGGGGCACAAAGTTTCTTTTGTATTATTAGTTTGTTAAGGTCAGTTAAAAAAAGCAAAGAAACATATTAAAAATAATATTTAGTAATCTACAGAAATAGCTTACACGTTAAGCTTAATTTTAAAGATTATAATCATAAACATGAACGCGTTCCCCCATCTCGCCGGCAGATGGCGCTGGAGATCCGCACATGTGGCCGTGGTGTTGCGTGTATTTCAAGCCGCCTGTTGGAGCTGTTCTGGGGCAGGAATGGGGCCGTCCTCCTCCCTGACCCTGGCCAGTCCATGAAAAAAAAGACGGAGCGGAGAGGCAGGGGGATGCACGTCGAGGCAGAAAGCAGAGAAAATCTGGACTGCGACTGAATATGGAGTAATTGCGGAATAAACGCTGTTGTGGAGCAACAGTGAGTTTGTAAAGGCAAACATTTCTTTCTGTTTTGTTTCTTGAACCGCTCGCTTTGATACGCACATCTGCAATGATGTGGCTTGTGGACTGGACCTTTGCGATTCTACTCTGCCTTATGGGATGCCTTGTTTCTAAAGCTGTCGCCAAAACAACACTGGGAGACACAATGGTACAAGGTAGAGTGCATTTAATAGATTTTTGTTTGTTTTGTTTGTACTTCTCGGTCCACAAAGGATAGCTAGCTGGAAGCCTTTGAAGCTAACGGAGCTGCTAGCAATCCTGGATGCTGATGTGATCCAAACTTAAGCTAACGTTAGCAACTTAGCAGGCGGCGCATAAAACAAAGGCTTTATTGTATTTTAAGTGTGGACAATTCAATATTTAAGTTTCAGTAAATGTTATACTTAATTCAACCAGCTAAATCTCACTGTGCCGTAGTGGTAAAATACATTTTAACCACTTAGGATGTGATATAATGTTCAAGGTAACTCAACGGCGCGTCCAGCTGCTGTGATTTGTCTGCAAGCATGATATTATAATTTCCTTTTTCGCTGTCTTTGAGGTTATTAATATATTATTAATTAGAATTAATATTGAAGTTATTAATACTAATATTATTAATATAATAATAGTATAGATAACTTTAAAAGCTACTACACAATAACTACACTCACATGAGGTGTTAATCTGCACCATGCAAGGACATTAAAATATTGTGAAAGCATGAGATGAGAGATACTTTGGAAAGTTAAAAGATGTAGGTAAATATGAGCTGAATGAATGCTAGCAAATATGTAAACTTTAAATTAATTTTTTCATAAGTTTTATTAGATATTTGACAGACCATCTGTTAGTTTGTTAAAAGGTAAATATTTGCTTAAATTTAGTTTTGTCCAGTCTTATGCTGTATGTGTGTATTCATGTGATTGTCGAGGGAATTTTATTGTCAATATATTTCATATTTTAGGTTTGTTAAACTGCATATTGTGCTTTTTATTAGATGTGTGTGAAATCAACCATACATTTATTTATTATTTTTTTTTATTATTTATTTTTTTTTTAAACCATACATTTAAAAGAAATGAGTTTAGTAAATATGAAAAGTTACCTGCATTTTTTTTTACGTTCGCAGTTGAAACAGTCTGAAACGATTGTGCAGAGTTAATATATTAACGTCTCGTTCAGGTCTTTTGTTTATGGTAAACCAAATAGTCTGTGGACGTCTTCTCACCAAAGCAGCAATCGCTCTAAAACGGACATAAATCACAGGCATCAGCCGGTACCTCATCAGTCACTAACTGCAAAGCAGCTCAGTAAAGCAGCTACTTACATGGAACTACATCTGTTTTACCCATCACATTTATTCATCATCACAAGTGCAGCCACATTTCAGTCGTCTGTCTTTGCTTACAGATTTGGCTGGCCTACATATACTAGTAAAGTAGTGCGAGCAACAACAGCTGTATGAATGTAAACATACAGCACTTATCATTGTAAATCCTGGTTATATGGTTCCCGGTTATATTCAGCAGGCTATGTTATACAGACAGTAATATTTTATTATTTTTACACTTTTTAAGTGTATCTTTGGCCAGCATGTGTGTTTGGTGTTCACTTTACCTCAGATTGACCTTCGTTTTATGCTCAAGCCGTTCTAATGTTTTCTCCTCATCTAGCAAACAGCATGGATAAGTGGACAGACAATCTAGCAGCTGATATTGATCTCACTCACGTTACTGCTGCCCATAACAGGCATGGCATTGCATCTTTAAATGTCAGCATTAGCTGAAGCTGGACGGAGGCTGCTAGGAGGGAAAACAATTCAAACCATGTTGTCACCAGCTACCAGAGTTTGATTTTAATCATGAGATGCTGGTGTTCAGGATACATCAGGTCATTTAGAAACAAAGTCAGTGACGCTTGTAGTCACAGAGCAGAACCTTAGCGTGTTTTATTCATTACTGCATCAGTCTTTAGTCTAACCTAATTACCAAACCCCCCTGCTGAATTAATGTATTTGACAGCCACTGTCTGAACTTACTTTTAATCCAGATGAGTGTAAAATAGCAAGCTGAACACCTATAGCAGGTTCTTTTCTTGTGAAAGAATAACTTTATTTAAACTGTTAATGTGTGTTTTCCACTGTGCCTGTGTAGCACAAGCTCTGACATGTTGAGTTGTTTAGCTGTGCTGTCCCTTGTTTGCAGTCAAACCTTTTCTTTTTCTCTCGTTGTCTTGCTAGAGCACCTTAGGCACGTCAACATTTAACATGTAAATACTTTGAAAAGCAAATAGCTCAAAGATCGACTCAAAGAATAAACCTGTGCTATAACATTTTGTCTCAGGGTAAAGGATAGAAAAGTTAAACTAGATATAGATTTAAATAGAATATAATTCCCTCAATATTTAAAGTTTTATTTAAAAAAAAAACCTACAATGTGTTGATGATTTGTTTTTAAGTAAACGCAACGGACTGGAGAATAGGTAAAAGAAATCAGCTTCAGCAGGGGCTTGTTTTTTACTGTATTGGGGTTATTTTGGGCTTGAGGGCACCTCCTCCATGTGTTGGATACTTGATGAGTGAGTTGCTATGATGATGACAGAGAGCTGCCCTCCATCCCTGAAATAAGAAACCAGTACAAGCAGAAGCTTACTGGATGAACAGGAACAGTTTCACTTCTTCTGAATTTTGACTCAAATCTTCTAAAAGAGCTAAAAAATAAAGCATTAGGTCTTGTAATTGAAGTCTTAAAAGTCTCTTCAGTTCCTGTGAAGTAGCCTGCGCTTTGCAAAGACGTGTGGAAATGACGACACAACCAATGCATTTCTGTTGGGTCACTCCTCTGAGGATGCTGAGGGTCAATCTTCTTCTCTCTGTTCTCAGATGAAGGCAGTTTTTGCAAACTAATTTCCAGAATGAATGGTTTTCACTTTACAGTATGTAGCTGTGTTCCATCTTCTATCTGTGCCGCTTATTCCAATGAAGGGTGGCGGGTATCTGGATGTATCCCAGCAATCACTGGGCGAGAAGTGAGGTACATTCTGGACAGGTTGCCAGTCCATCACAGAGAGACAAACTGAGCTTTCTCCCCTAAGGGGGATTTAAAATGACCTATCAGCCTCATGTGTATGGACGGTGGGAAGAAGTTCGAGTACCTGGAGAAAACCCACGCTAACACGGGGAGAACATGCTAACTCTGAAAGACGGCTGTCTGAGCCGAGGCTCGATCCTTCAAAGCTATTTAATGCATCTTGTGAAAAAAAAGAGAAACATTTTTTTATCATTTTTTGTTTTGTTCTGTTTATTTTTAAACAGAAAAATGTGACATACATAAACTTTTGAGTATTTTCCCTGCTTATCACAGATTATCCGTTATCTGTGGTGTTTTACTCCAACACAAACCATCTGTTGGTGCTGAAGGTGGAAAAGGCCTGCATGGTGTGGCTTTCATTGTTGCTTTTTATTTTTTCCACCTCTCACATGATGACAGAAATTTCTTCTCTCCCAAACTGCAGGATTTGTTCACCATAGCATTTATGTATAGTGCTTCATTGAAAACCATAAAAACATGTTTCTGTGCAGCATCATAACAGTCTCCAGTGTTTACGGATCAGCTCCTCACTCCTCACATGATTCCTGGCTTTTCTCATAATTACCCATGTGCTTCTGCTTGAGATGCTTTTCCTCACAGTCCTCTCCTTTAGAGTTAAATAAGTTTATCTGATTATGTGTTATTTAGCAATAAATGTATGTGGCAATTATGAAAACCTTTTTTCAACTCAGCCACATACAATGAAATATGAAAAAATACAGGTTTATGCAACCGATGAGTTGAAAAGCACTTTTTTATGCTGCTCGCCTACCATTTTGTTCACAATTATCCTAAACTGCCTCCTTTTTTGATGATTTTGCCTGTATTTAGTTATTATTGCATCTGTTTATTGTTTTATTTTCATTGTTTTATTGTTATGTTCTACAATATAAGTTGTTTTTTTTATCATGCAGGTTTATTTAGTTTGATTTTTACCCTTGAAATGTGACGATTGCACATTTGTGCATTGTGATGCCAGTGTTCACAAACACTTTGACAGTTTCCTTTCCTGTTTAGTAGAACAACAAACTATTTCACACACCCAGCAGAGTCCTATCATCCATTTCTAGGCATCACAACTCATTTGAATACTGAAATAAATGTCCTCTGAAATGTAACTAGAGGTGTACAGGGGGGTGTTGGTCATGCAGGACTCCACATGGTCATTAGATATTAAGTCACTGAGGTAACAGTATTGGGGTTATTTCACTGCAAAATGTTTACTTGGGTCATTATGCTGCAGAGACTCTGCTTGTTTAACAGGGATGTCACCTCATCGCTGACTTATTGGACGAGGACTGGGAGGGGACTGGTGCGTTTGTATATGTGTGTCAGTCTCGAGTCTCCCATGAGATTTTTCTTTTTAAGTGAGCACAGCTGGTACCCTGAGCAGCATATCAGTGGGAGTGGGACAGGAAGTGAGATCATGATCCCTCCTGCACACATGGATTCTTGTAAGGCAGGGAATACTTTGTCAAGAGGAAATCCAGTCTCTTTTTACCCAATCATTTGTTGTGGCATTAATGCAAAAAAGAAGAGGAATGCAGCAAAAGTTCAGAATAGCTCCTCACATCCGTGGATATTCGTGTTCGGTTATGAGATTGCCTCACCGCTCTGCTAAATCTCACCTCGCATTAAGCACCGTTTACCTTCCTTCAGCCATTTATCATGAGAGTCTGCACTGTGGGTGAACTCTTCTCGTCACATCAACAAAGGTTTCTCATTGACTGAAGGGTTCCCGGGCGTGGGGGAGGGGAATGTGTCTTGTCAGGGATAGTTATGTGGTTTAGTGTGTGTGTCACAGAGGGTGAGGTTTCAGGGATGAATTATGACTAAAATTTGGTTTCGGTAAGAATGGGGGAGGTGAGCATCTTAAGGTTATGAGTGCGAGAGGTGGGAAAACCTTTCAGCTGTAATTGAAGGGTCACTGTGAGACAACCAGCACCCAGTGATCCAATATGGACTAGATTGTTATGTGTGAAGGGACAAGAGGGACGCTGTGGCTTTGTGTAGCTGTAAAAGTATAGTGTCCTTTATGCCTAGTTTGTTTTTATCATACCCCTGGGATATGGAGATGAAATGACTTGTCTGGTTCCTGCATGCGATGTAGTTTGAGAGACGTTTTTTTATGAACAAAGCTCTGTAAGATGAAGTTCCCTTTATGATGTGCAGTTTTAAGCCATTTCAAATAAACTCAGAGCTCATTTTAAAACTATATTAATGCCTCAGCTGTTATATTTAACAATAACTATAGGTTATTGTTCCTTAAACACACAATTAATGATTTTAGTCTGAAGATTTGGAAAAATAGAAAAGAGTCTTCAGCCTTTATTAAACATCCAAAAAAGTATTAAAGTCCAGTTATACACTGTTTACTTTCAGAAATAACGGATTTATGGTTCAGTTTATATCTAAATGGTAAATCAAGAGTGGAAGCAAAATATTGAATTGCTTGTTAAGTGTTAATGTGAAGTTTGCAGAGGAATTATCCCAATATTTAAACACACACAGTACGTGTACCTAGTCTGCTCTATAAACCAACGTATTGTGACTTACAAAATATTAGTCCTACCTTTATTTCAATGAATCCCTGGACCATAAAAACATACCTTTAGCAATCTGAGCATTTTTCATGGAGTCATATATAAGCTGAAAACAGCTCTTTCTCGCAATAATAAAGAACTCTTTATAATCCCTGGATCCAGATGGTGATTCGGATCAGCTCCAAATTTTAATCACCCGTTCTTGACATGACCTCCGCTTGGCAGAGGTAATTATCCATTGTCTGACATAAAGGGACATATAATTTGTTTTATTGCAAAGGACAAGGTATGTCTAGTGGAAACCTTGTTTTAAAACAGAGTATTTGTCATATTATTTCAGTCTGTAAAGTAGTTTGTATGTAAAGATGTTTTTTCCTCCGTCGGGTCCAGGGTTTCTTTGAGAAAAGGAAACGGTCCATTGTGTTAGATGGGAAGTGCCATTGGCATGAGTCCAGAAAGTGTTCAGACAGCAGTTGCTTTTTGAGGATGTTGATTGGATGCCAAGCGTCTGGCACTCAAACTAAACCAATTAATGAGATGATATTTTAGGTGGTGCTAACACCACCATATTTCACGCCTGTTTATCAAACCCTTCAGTGCGAGTTCGATGCAGAGCGTTTGTTTGCACTTCAACCCTCAAACTACATACTTTTGTTCACAGAGGTTACTCTGAAGGTCCACCTAAGTGACGCCAGCACTCACCAACCCCTATCTGGAGCCACCGTGCAGCTCTTTGCCAACCACACATCTGTAACCACGGAAACCTCATCATCTGATGGCAACGCCTACCTGCTCTTCCCCTATCGCCTTGGGACACCGCTGGTTGTCACTGCAACCAAACAGGGATATGTTCCAAACTCTGTTCCCTGGACTCCCGCTAGATTACCTGGTAGGTGTGTGTATCCATCAGTGTGTTTGTAAATGGTGTGTTGACGGCATATTTTAAAACAGACGTAAAATAGTCATTGGGAATGGGCCACATTTAGAAGGACTCCCTGAAGTGTGTAGATGCAGGTAATTCATGTGAGTATTGTATGCATGCAATTAAAATGGTGGAAGTGTGTGCCAGGTGTGTGAGCTAATGATGAGTGGAGTGCTCCATTACTAATTCATTACACTAGATGCCAAAACCCAGCAAGGGGGCTGCTTAAGCTTCCTCTTCACCAACACTCACAGACCCGTACATAAAATACCTCCCAAGAGCTTGTGGTAGTGTGTGTATGTGTTGCAGCAGGGGGGTGGATTTAGGGGGGGTTATTGTGAGCCAATGCAACGATGGCCAATTGGATTAGCATGCTTACTAGCTCTGAACAAAACAGTAGTGAAACGAAGGAAGGAAGAGGAAAGCAGTATAGTTTGCTGGGTCAGACTTCTGACGGGATGAAAGCTGGCCCGTTAAAAATGCAGAACATATTTTAATTGCCTTTAATGTCTATATGGATCAGTGAGTTGTCCAGTTAGTTTGCTGTATGCTTTTACTCATCGAGTTAACCTTGTGTTTGCATTGTGTTGTTTTTCTCCAAGTGTTTTCCTCCATCAGTCTGGATCTGCTTCCAGAAAAAGCTGCCACCCTGATGGTGTATGAAGATGTTGTCCAGATTGCATCAAGCCTGCAAGGTACACATTTATGCACGTGTTTCCTGACTTTTAAGCCTAAAAGTAATCTATTTAACATTTAAAAATGTACTTTATGTTCCCTTTCAACATGAAAAACTACACTTGACACTGAATATTTTATGACTCTGGGGTAAATATTTTTTTTTATTTCACTTTACATTTGTTTGTAGTTTATAGTGTGTGGGGTGACTTTGTGTTGGGTTATAGATTAAATAAAGTTCAAATATGATATAAGAGTTTGAAAGAATGTAAAAACAAAAATATACATTTAAACACTGCACTAATGTGAAAGTTGAGGAGGGTTATTAACTTTTTCAGCAAGAGAGCCAAATGGAGGGTCCCAAACCAGCTACCAGTAAAATCTGCCTTCACCTTTAGCATCAGTAGAGGAAATTTTACCTCCCATGCTGATTTGGTTCGGATTTTAGGACTCAAGAAGTTGATCTGTAGCTTTGCTCAAAGCCCTTTTTTGGGGGTAATAATAATAAAACACATGATGCTGAACTAGCATTTCTTTAGACCTTTAACTGTGAGATAAATCCATTAACTTAATTATTTTACAATTAAAAGGACATATTTCATACTGTTCAATCTCCATTTATGCTTTGAGTTCACTTAAGTCAAGTTACAAATAATAAATATGAAAATACCACTGACTCTTTTTCACATTTTGCAAATAACTAAATAAGGATTGAATCGGTATTGTTAAGCTTCTTTGTTCAAGTTTAATTATATTAAACAAGCCAATCATTTCAGTCTCTTTGTCTGGCTCTTTTGTATGCTGGTGACCAACAAGGGAG
>JBAMIG010000006.1:12213058-12230285 GCA_037177335.1 Kiunga ballochi | reverse complement strand
CCCCCCCCCCCCCCCCCCCCCCCCCCCCCCCCCCCCCCCCCCCCCCCCCCCCCCCCCCCCCCCCCCTCCCCCCCCAAACAATGTTCAGGGATCTCAGAGTACTAAGTGCACAAAGCATAAACATCCAGTGCTTATAAAAGGGCTATAATAAAACCCTCACTCTGCACAGCCAATAGCAGCAAGTATTTCCACAACAGAAGCATGGACCCTTTTGGCTGCATCTTGTTACCTAGCAACCCAATAAGTACCACAACAGAAAGGCCTGAGTCCTGATGAGTTTCTTTTCCGAATAGTAAAGCATTTGAAATACCTATGTGTGGGTATGCAAGTGTTAAACACTAGATAATAAACTGCCCCAAAGAATAGACCTCTGAAATGCAGCTGCTTGTTTTGAAGCAATAATAAGGCTGAAAGCCGTCACACAAAGAAAACACTTTGCCTCTGAAGTGTGCACATGGTGGATGAACAGAAACCTGTTTCTCTTGTGTTACTGACAAGCTCTTGTGTTGTTGTAGCACGGAGTAGTGTGATGTCACATGCAAATAGATTGAGTTCACCTGCTGCATGTGTGCTGTGCAAACAGGCACACCTTCATCCTGACAGGAGCTTGATAATGCAAATAAGTGCATCTTCTGATGGACTGACTGCTATCTATAGCGGGCTCTGTTGACTTTACGTGAATAAGGGGAGACGTTCTATATATGGGCTTTTGTTGACATTCCCAGTGTTTGCACTGTCTTAGTATTTTTTTGCATCGTACTGGACAGAAGCGTGGGAACAGAGTCATTAAATGTCATTCTTACTATTAAAACGGGTCAGTCCCACAGTGAAAGGAGTCCCCTGTGGAAACAGAGTGGGTCTGGGCAGGGCTGAGCTGAGCTGAGGCCTCTGTGTATGAGAGAGGTGTTGAGTCACACAACCACTGTCATTTTTCTTTGCCTCTTTCTTTTCTCTTATCTCTCTTCCCATTCCTCCTGTGCACCCCCCACCCCTCCCATGTTTCCTCAGCTTGTGATGTTTCCTCTCGCCCTTTCTGTGTGTTTGTCTTTGCTCTTTGAATATCCCGTCCTCTGCTTCTGTCTCCTCCATTATTTATGATTTATGTCACTGTGAATTCCTGACTTCTTGTTGTCCACGTTCAGATAAATATAGTTCAAACTAGCTCTTAGGATTAGAAATGTAAAGGCACAGCCGAATGCCCTCTTTTGGAGCAGATTTGCTTCGAGTCAATTAATCAATCAATGCTTTTGACTTTGTGAGATTGTTTTTTTTTTTTTTTTGTTGTTGTTGTAGCTGGAGCTGCTGTCACGCTCAGGGTTGTTCTTTCTGGTATTCGCATGCTGCCTCCCTGTGGGTGATTTAAGCATTACCAAAACACTCTTCACACCCATAAATATTAGTTTTATGTCTACAAAGTCGTAGTATCTTCAGGACTTTAAGTGATGAAAACAAAAACAATGAATTTAGTCTTCTGTAGTTGTCAGAATGAGATTGAAAGTCATGTGATAAAAGTTATTAAATGCTTGGTAACCAAGGCAACAATGCACAAAGCTGCCCTTTGTATTTGAATGTGGCTTGTTTCTCCTGCCTATAGCTAATTATAAGGAGTCGGGTGGGAGATGCTGCTGGTTATGTTAATTCCTGACACAGGTCACAGTAGTTGTGTGGAAAATTTGATTTCAAGCTTTGTGGTTGTGTGTGTCCATGTGTGTATGTGAAGGAGCCTGGATAAAAAGCGGTTGGGGGCGCGTACAGAAGGAGGGTAACCAGCTCATTTTGACCTACCTTGCTCCCCAGTTGGGGTACTGGGTGGCTGCAATGTCACCTTCACACTCAGGTGAGAGAATATATTACAGAAAAAATAAATGTTTATGGGACTTTACAATCATTAAAGTTTCTTTTTTTTCTTAATGTTTTTTCCTACAGGTCCAGTGGTGGCGAGGGACATCAGCACATACCATACTGTGTTTCTATTGGCCATACTGGGAGGTATGGCCCTCATCCTCCTCTGCCTGCTGTGCCTCTTATTATACTACTGCAGGTACTGAAACTGCCTTTCCACAGCAATATCTCTTATCCATCCACCAGTAGCTTTCAGTTTAGACCCTAAAATGAAGGAGGAGTGACATTATAATTACCAATTAACTGTTTTATATGAATAGCACAGTCTCACACAGTAGTTCCCTCAGACACATGTAATATAGCAACGCTATTGATGCTTAATTAAAACATTGCCTCACACGAGCAGTTTGAGTGTTGATCCTGAATGCTGATTATTGGGACAAATCTAAACCAGACCAAAATATTTGGTTTGTTGTTAAAATACTACTTCATGCAGAGACGTTTAAGTAATAATTGTTTAATCATCATTCTTCTGATGTATATCCATGTTGCCCAGACGTCGTTGTTTGAAGCCACGGGGGTCTCACCGTAAGCTCACTCTGTCTTCTGGTATGGACAGCAGTAAAAGGGATCAAGCCACGTCCATGTCCCACCTGAACCTCATCAGCAACGAGGTCTGTCTCGCTTTAAGACACTTCTTTACTTTAATGCATGTTTTTTTTTTGCTTTTTCTTGATCAAAGTCAGCCACAGGGTGGTGTTGGGAATACAATAGACACTACTCATATGCTTCGACTGAATCTTTAGTCATTTTCACAAAATTGGACCAAGTTTTTATGCCTCTTTGTCAACAAGAGAGGAAATCACCTGTGCTGAAACACCGTCGTGCTGTTTGAAAGCACACACTGTAATGTCAGTGATTAGAGTGAGGAAACAAAGGTCAGCACAAGCAGAATAATGGACACGGTGTTTATTTGCAGTCAACCAGGCTCTAACAAGCAGTAGGATGCTACATTTCTGAAATGTTTCTTAATAAATTGTTTTTTCTTTCCATATGTGGCAGTATTTGACGTTTCTGACTCTTAAGCTTTGTTCTTGTCAGGTGCAGCTGGAACTTGTTTCCACAGCAGCTGAGCCTGACATGACCACTCCGATGTTAAAGCCATCCTCATATGAACACCAAGACAATCAGCGTCCACCCAGCCTCGTCCATAACAGCAAATACAGCCGTTCCTCTCTCTGCAACAACAGCCACCACAGTTCGCCCCTTGGGAATCTGACTCCTCGCAGCAAGGACTACCGGCAGTCTGCAGAAACTTTCCAGCTGAAAGCTGCTCTTTCGTTAGGGGCAGAAAGGGGCTACCGTCAATCATACACCTCTGTCTGCTCGTCCAGCAACCAGATTTCAGAGGCGTTCTCCTCATCCAACCATGGTCAGGTGTCTGCTACACAGCTGAGCAGCATTGGAATTATTGATCGTATGTCTCCGTCCTCTCCTTCCCACTCCCCTAGCAGAGGGGAAGGAGGTGAGTGTAGGGCTCCTGACTACCTTCTGTCCCGCTCCGTGGATCACCTGGAGCGTCCCAACCCTCAGCTGCTGTCTCGGCCAGGTCAGCTGCTTTGTTGTGGCTCCGTAGATCTGCTGAGTGCAGGAGAAGGCTACTCAAGAGTGCGTCCCACACTTGTGATCCCAGCACACTACATGCGGCTTCCTGGGGAGCATCCTCTGTCTGGTCAGGCCCTGCTACTGCAGGCTGACCAGCAGAGTGACTTGGAGACCATCCAGGCTGAGCTCAATGCTTCACATTCCCAACAGCCACTAGGGCAGACCCCAACAGACTGCAGCCCAAGTGCCATCAAACAGGTTGATGGAGAAGGTCTTGGCTTGTCAGAGTCTCTGTCTATTCCATCAGCACTTGGGGAAACGGCTCTTATGGAAATAAACAAAGAAGATACGTTGCTGGCAGAAAAGACTTTGATGGAGCTGAGAGGAGGTAAACCTCTTCCCCACCCAAGAGCTTGGTTCGTGTCATTGGATGGACGCTCCAATGCTCATATCCGCCACTCGTACATCGACCTCCAGCGTGCAGGATGCCATGGCAACACAAAGAATTCAGGCCAGCAAGATAACGGTAGCAACGGGAGGCACGGCAACAGCAACGATGCCAGTCTAGACTCAGGTGTGGACTTAAATGAGCCAAGAGCAGGACGGAGGGGGAGGGATGCAGAGCGGGAGGAAAGGGAGATCAGGAGAGACAGAGCAAAGGGTGCAGCACCATCCATGGCCTACACTCAGCTAGTGTATGTTGACGATCTGGATGACGGAGGAAGCGAAGAGGAAAAGTGGAGCCCCGAAAGTGGCAAAACTAGACCCGCCCTTTCAGAGAAAGCAGAGGGTAACAGAGAGAATCATGGCCAGGGGGATGTGGAGGGGGAAATTTCTGAGGGAATACAAACACAAGAAGAACAGCCCTCACTTTCTCCAATGTCCCCTGAATCTCCTCCTCCCCTGCCGACACCAGAAGGAGTGACTTTCAGGACTGATCACGCATTGCTGTCAGCCTCTCCAGATGACGAGGCAGCACATGAGGATGGAGAGGAGAAGAAAAGCCCTTGGCAGAGGAGAGAAGAGCGACCCCTGCTGGCCTTTAACCTCAAATAACCAATAACATGCCAACAGAGTATTTTTTAAGTGCTGTTCCCTTTGTCCATACCGATTCTCTGACATAAATAAACCATCCCAGTTCTCATTCTGTCAAACATATATCTGAAATTAATGAGGGAGTCAAGTGGGATTTAAGCAGATTAGCTTTAGCTCACGAATGCATCATGTCACACATGAAGGACATATGATCATATTCTGCTTGTCTTACTTGATGGTGTGGAAGGCTGGAATTGCACAGAGTGAAGATTGTTTCACTGAAAGAGCCAGTAAGAAAAAATGAGGCATGCCAGTTTTCTGTGGCAAGAAATCCCATCAATATACCATCACTCATCTGCTGCTTAGATTAGATACACCATAAAGGATGTTTCTGTTTTAAACTGAAGCTCTTTTTAAATACAGCACTGAGAAAATATTCCAGTACTGGGATCGTTCCTCTGCAGAACTGAACGGCTTGGATCCCTCATGAACTTCAAGTAACATTTATAAATGGCAATTGTTTGCCATCCTCGTGACACTATATGAACACAACGGTCGTCGGGCAGGAGTCAGGACAAGGGAGACAAATGGACTTTGGAGCAAGACATGAAAATCTCTTATGCACAACAAATATATGCCTTTTTTATATCAGTGAATAGCCTTGTTAGCATAAATGATCTGTGGTAGAAAGGGTTTATGGGTGGTTCTTGGCCACAGGAACTTTTTTATTTGAGCCATATTGGCCTGATTTCAAGACTACAAGCAACTGAATTTAGATCAATATCCAAATGTAACCATAGTGACTGATTTTTTTTATGGTTGTGGAACAAATCTGCACAAGGGCAGGTAATTCTTGTCTCCACTGCTGTGTTCAACAATCGAATCAGCGCTGACATAAACATGTAAATCAGGATTTAGGATGGTCTTCATCGGGTTGCTAGGGTTAAATTGAGCCTGCCAGAGGGCTCTGTGGGTGTTTCTATAAACTCCATGTAGGACAATTACATTTAACCACTACTTGTTGTTTAGCATAATCGGATAATGTGACACACCACTTTGCAGGCGAGGAACCACTACAAAGCCTAAATAATTGTGAAGTCTGTATGAAGGGCTTTGTAATTGCTGAAACCACTGACTTGCATATTTTTGCTCTTAAGGCTATGCATAATTTTTATACAGCTGCTTGAAATGCTTTATCTTTTTTTTCTACATTTTAATCACTTTGATTTTTATAGCCAATGTGACGTATTTGACCTAAAATGGCCCTTTTGTTCATTTCTATTAATATGTTAAGGGATTTTTCGCCTTACCAGGCTCATTGTTAGTTAAAACAAAGCTGAAAACAACTTGTTGGCAGTGTTTCACTTTTATCCCTCCATGACCCAAGTGCCTTCAAACAACCTGATTCTGCAAGGAATTTGATATGTGACCTTATTTATTTCTCGCCTTCTTTTGCCTTCAGCTTTTCTCCTCTACCTCAGACCTCTCTTTCTACCTAGCTTGTGAAAAAAAGCATGCAGTATGCCATCCGCAGCACTAGCATATTACTAGCTACACTGCAGATTTCTCAGAAAATGTCTACCAGCTGCTGCTGCAATTGTAAAATCCTCTACAGTAATCAGCAAGGCACCAATCTCTGAGTCAACAGCTAAATGTTTGCAGATATTTCCAGTATAGCACTGGAAAAATTAAGCTTGGTGGGATTTATATATGAAGCTACACTGCAGGTTATTTAAGAGCATTTTCTTTTATGGTTTTTTCGGGGGGGATGTGTTTGTATTGGTAGTAGTGTCAGTCCGTGATGCTGTGGAGATTGACTGTCAGGCGGAGAAGTGATCAATAGAAATCCAATCAATAGTCATATAGTCATAGCAGTCATGTTACAGAGAATGTATAGCTTTTTATTTGCCTCTTCCCAATCAAAATGTGCGAGTTGTAAATGGCTTTTTTTTTTCTAGTGTCCCACTGCAACCTCCACTTTGGGTGGAGTAGCCATACAGCATCCCGAGTGTGTAAATTTGTTGCTTGCATTATATTTCACTTATTATTCAGAATAAACTACCAAACTGTAACTATTTGTTTGTGTGTCTGTGTGGAAAACTGCATGAGATGTATCAATCTTGATTTTCATTTCAATAAGTTTACTCCACCTACCATATGGTGGCAGTATAAAACAAATATATTTCTGGGCAGATAGATCTTTGTTTCATTAGGTTTAAGTGCCAAAAAAGCTTTTAAAAAAATGTTTTTTAATATTTTATATTTTTTAAGTTTAAATTACTGTAGACTTGTGTGTTACTCTATTTCTGACAAGTCTCACTGTTTTACCATTTTTATTATTCACATGTTGTGTCAAATGGTTTGTTAGTTTTGATTCAATAGTTGCTACATCTTAGTTAAAATTATTTAAAAAAAATAACCCTGTTTGATTAAACTGTTCCTTGCAATTCATACCAGATTGATGGATGGAAAATTGTCTTTTTTCTGTTGCATATTAGAAAGATTGTTTGACATTTCACGATTTCTTTGTGTATACTGTGTTTGTGTACTTTCTGGTTATTTTGAAGCTATTATTTGTTGAGTTATGCTTTTTATTTAACATTTTCTGTTTCTGGGTAATGTTGACATGTTTGTTGACATTTTTTTTTTAGCTTTCCAGACTGTCACATTAATATTGACATTACAGACATTCATACTCTGATACTGATGTATTTAAAGTAAGGGTTACGTCTGTAAATGGGTTCACAGTTTGCAATGGCTAACAGGACTGAAAATTAGACTTAGAAGGCAGTTGTTTAAGTCTGCTTCCCGTCTTTAGCCACCAGGTGGCGCCATTTCCTCAGTACTTTCTTTGTTTTTTTCCATCACTCGTCCGCTTCCCGTGGACTCTGTTAAACGGTGACTGGTTGGCTTCTTTTTTTCTTTTTTTTTCTTTTTTGTTTTTGTTTTTTTTAAAACATTTTTATGATGGCGGAAGACAGTGAATCTGCAGCCAGTCAGCAGAGTCTGGAACTGGACGACCAGGATACCTGTGGGATAGACGGAGACAACGAGGAGGAGAATGAACATATGCAGGGGTGAGGATGGCCTGCACGGTCCGACTGTGAAAACGCAGTAATGTTCTTTTAAGCAGCCTGTTTATGTGAGGCTAGCGCAGTTAGCTAGCTAAGGTTAGCAGACACAAACACAGCAAAGCTGCGAAATTGTCGTCATTTACGATAAGATGTGTTTCTCTTATGTTTTTGTGGCAGTGTGGATTTTTTAAACAGTTTTGAGCGCACATTTACAAGCTCATGGCAGCGTCCCGACTGAATGACATGACGGCCAGCCATTAGGAAAAACCGTTAGCTAACAGCAAGTAGCACAGCTGTCATCCGTTGCTATGGTAGCTAACGTTAGCATTGTGTGTAAGTTCACGTAGGCAGTCTCCGTCTCCTGCTGACCCATATGTCTGTCTTTATATCTGTAGCAGTCCAGGGGGTGATCTGGGAGCCAAGAGAAAAAAGAAGAAGCAGAAGAGGAAGAAAGAGAAGCCAAGCTCGGGTGGAGCCAAGTCTGACTCTGCCTCAGACTCTCAGGAGATAAAGGTGTGATTATGAAAACGGTGGTAGTGAAATGTCCACAAACCCCTTCAGAGCATGATGTGCTAATAAAAAGGCTGAAACATTGCTATTATGGGAATAAACTACATTATTAGAGCAAATCCTGTGAAACGTCGTTCTGACATCATGTTGGCTTCAAAATAATTCTAATGATTTTTGGTAACATTAAACATAAACCCACAACACAAATACAAGTAAGCAGCTTGTGCTGTGGATGATGACCATGATATTTATATGTAGCTCAAGGCTGGATTATAACACCTCCACAGTGATCCTGTAGTGTTTGTCCTCCAAATGCATCCAAATAACATCACAAGTAGAATATTTTAAGAGTTTCTGGTGTTGATTTACTGCAGAAGCAGAGCAAAACAGTGGTTAACAGCACTGGTTTATATTGTATCTATAAGCAACACAATTATGCAAAGTGATTACAATCTGGGAATTATTTTAATTAAAAACTGGATAAATCTCAGTTTTTTGAGCATCTACCCTTGATACTCAAGGCTACTGTTTCCCTACCCTAGGAAAAATATGGCAATATTTTGATATTAAACATAATTGTTTCATTGCTGAATGTAATGAGACAAGGCAAGTTAAGCAGATTCATAAAGAGAAAAAGAAGGAGGTTTAATATAGATCAATTAAAAAATTTTCAAGATATATTTGTGTTTAATGAATAAATAAGACACAAAAGAAATGTGGATAAAAGGGAGTGAAAAAAGTAAGACCCCTGCCATACAGATTGGAAACAATTGTGTGAGCATATAATTAACAGCTAGATATTCCCATGATTGATAAGAAAGAAACTTTGAGAGAATATTTATTTATAATAATGCATTTGCATAATGATGAACACAAACTGCTCGTGTTGCAGACTTATTTACTACGTGTCCTTTCTGTGCATGCAGAACCCTGGCCTGCCCATTCAGAAGCTGCAAGACATCCAAAGAGCCATGGAACTGCTGTCCTGTCAGGGCCCAGCGAAAAGTATTGATGAGGCAGCCAAGCACAAGTACCAATTTTGGGACACTCAGCCTGTCCCAAAATTAAGTAAGTGTTAAGTACTTTGGCAGAATTAATAAATACCATGTTTATTTAATCTGTTGCAACCATGCTTATGTGTCGGTTATATGCAAGTATTATTACGTTAACCTGGTTGCATAGATAGTATTAACTCTGCAGAAACAATGTTGTTCCCATGCACTAGTACCATCTACTGATATTCATACATGAATCTTAGTGGCTCGTACTCACTGTCACAAAAATATATCAGCTGTGGTGTACAGATAAAGGTCCAGGCATTTCACTTATCAGTGGTTCAGTGGTTTTAGATGAACATGTTTCTAATCATCCTGTTGGTCACACACAGAGCAGAATGACGTGCAGAAAACACTCATTGAAAAGTTGTACATTTACATCCTGACATTTACAGAAATGCATGTAAAGTTTACCAGTAAAGGTTATGCTGCATTTTCTGACATCATAGAAAAAGCAGAATGTGCCAATAATAATAATCTCTGACTGCGTTTTCTTTGATGTAGATGAAGTTGTGACAAGTCACGGGCCAATTGAAGCTGACAAAGAAAACATCAGACAGGAGCCATACTCTTTACCTCAAGGCTTTATGTGGGACACTTTGGATCTCAGTAACGCTGATGTTGTAAGTGGAGAGCACATCTATACTACACTGCTCTCACACATAAAAATCATATAAAAAATAAATAAAAAAATGTCTCATTTGTGTGTTTTATTTTTCAGCTGAAGGAGTTGTACACATTGTTAAATGAAAACTATGTAGAGGATGATGATAACATGTTCAGATTTGATTATTCACCTAGCTTTCTAAGATGGTAAGGAATTTAAAATGACTTTAAAAATATCCTTTTACAAATGTTTATCCTGTTACTGAATGTCTCCCATTGTCCGCTCTCAGGGCTCTACGGCCGCCTGGCTGGTTGCCGCAGTGGCACTGTGGAGTGAGAGTGTCCTCAAACAAGAAGCTTGTTGGCTTCATCAGTGCGATCCCTGCAGATATACGCATCTATGATATGTGAGCTCTCCTGACGCAGTAGACATAAATCCGTGGAAGGCTTTTTGCGCTAATGTACTGTCTATCTTCTTTGGTCACGTTGCTGCAGGATAAAGAAGATGGTAGAAATCAACTTCCTGTGTGTTCACAAGAAGCTGCGTTCAAAGCGTGTCGCTCCTGTGCTTATCAGAGAGATAACAAGGAGGGTGAACTTGGAAGGAATATTTCAGGCAGTGTACACTGCTGGAGTTGTACTGCCTAAACCTGTGTCTACATGCCGGTATGATGCGAGGCATTCAAAGGTACAGGACATGGTGTGTGACAAAACAATATCTGATCTATTATTCCCTGTTCAGGTACTGGCATCGATCATTAAACCCAAGAAAGCTTGTTGAAGTTAAATTCTCCCATCTGAGTAGAAACATGACTTTGCAAAGAACCATGAAACTCTACAGGCTACCAGATGTAAGAAATAACACCTTTTAATCCCAGATCTCTCTTTGCTGTTCCTATAAATGGAAGATTCATGCTGGCTTTCTCTTCTTCCCTTTGCCACGAGCAGAGTACCAAGACAGCTGGTCTGCGGGCAATGGAGAGGCGGGACATCCGACAGGTCACTGAACTGCTACAGAAATACTTGAAGCGGTTCCAGCTTGCACCTTCAATGGTAGAAGAGGAGGTGGCTCACTGGTTCTTACCGCAGGAAAACATAATCGACACATATGTTGTAGAGGTATGCGGACTTTGTTTACAATGTCCCATTCCTAACTTGTTTGGTGGCACACTGATGTTTTTATGTATGTTTCTAGAGCTGTTGTTGCCCACTGGGTCCTGGGACTGAATTTGGACCTTTATCCTTTACTCCTATATTGCAGCTGAGTTTTGCTTTATGCACCGTGTGATACGCTAGCAAGCAGATACAGACACATCGGCCGCTTTGGTCTGATTCAGCAAAGAAATGTAAGAAAACAATGTCAGATTAAGTCAGGAAAATGATAAATAAGAGGACATTTTCAGAGTAAGACAGGTAAAGAAAATGCAGAACAACAGATAAGACAAGAGTCATCGTGGAGCTTTTACTGTCTAGCTAACATTACAGCTATGATGCAATATTGATACCGAATTAGCAATCAATGGGGTGTGTTGTAAAAAAAAAAACCTGCCAGTTTTGAAGCATGTCTTTAAGCTGTTTATATAAAGTACAGAAGTTAGAGTGAAACATTGACTTGTTTTTTGTTTTTTTAGGGTGCAGATGGCGTCCTGACAGATTTAGCTAGTTTCTACACTTTGCCTTCGACTGTGATGCATCACCCTCTTCATAGAACCCTGAAGGCAGCGTACTCCTTCTACAATGTTCATACACAAACACCACTACTGGACTTAGTGAACGATGCACTGATCCTTGCCAAACTGGTAATGGTATTTTCTTCCATAAAACATGCACCACTGCTAAATAGCTGAAACTATAATTGTATTATCAGCTGATAATGTTCATTTAAAGAGAGGAGAAGGTACCCTTATGATTTCCTCGTCTAAAACCTAATTTTCTTTTTCACTCAATATTTGTTCTTTTTGTTAAACAGAAAGGTTTCGATGTGTTCAATGCCCTGGATTTAATGGAGAATAAGGTGTTTCTGGAGAAGCTCAAGTTTGGCGTAGGAGATGGAAATCTGCAGTATTACCTCTACAACTGGAAATGTCCACCTATGGACCCTGATAAGGTCAGCAGCGTGGCTTTCCTCTCCTTAGAAGACTGAGCACCTGATGCTACATTTGTTCAAATTAATTATGTTGGACCTCATTTTTTTTTTGTTTGTAGCAACTGAGCGTAATAAATTACTTGTTTTCTGCTTGGGGCTTCACAAAGAAGCAAAGAAATGTGATATTCTGATGAATGTCGGGCAATTTCTGTCTTTCAGTTCTCAGACCCATTTGGGGTAAATAAGATGTTGATAGTAAAAAAGAAATCCCATAGATGCTGTTATATTTAAGGTATTTCATCCACTTTTCAAACTGGTCCTCAGCCGAGCAGATTTATGTTTATTGCTTCAACACGCCCGACTTAAATTAACAATCACTGTGCAGAACTGTGCACATGTTTATTTGTGTTGCACATTTCATGTACAGAGCCATTCAAGGTTTTACATCCATCCATTTTCCATACCACTTCATCCAGTTCAGCATTGCGGGTAGCTGGAGCCGATCCCAGCGATCAACTGGCAAGAGGCGGGAACGCCCTGGACAGGTTGCCAGACCATCACAGGACATCAAAATCTTCCATAAAAGACCAAAAGCATTGCTGCAGGATGCAGTAGGAAAAAAGTACACATTAAAAAAAAATAGAGGAATTAAATGGAGAGAGAAAAAGCTCAAATATGATAAAATGCCATAAATCAAAGTTACAACGTGAAGAATTTGTTTAGATTAAAGGCAACAAATGGAAACTTTAATCTTGATTTGAAGCAGCTGAGTTTGTTGGTTTTAACTTGGTTGGTTGAAGCTAAATTTTAATCTCTTTGGCTCCAAAAGCTACAATTCCAGTTTGATCTTCATTAAAGTGAAGTGATTTCTTTTACATTTACATTTGATCAGTGTTTAGATGGACTATAATCTCCTGGTAAACTGGTTGTGAAAATGTGTGTCATCAGCATAGTTACTGTATTTAGTTGTTTTCTGTATCTCTGAGTGTGTAAATGTTGAGCTGCGTGTCGCCATGATGGTGGGAAAGTTAAGGTTTTTTCATTAGCGCAGACTTTTAGTTACCTGTAGGCAAAAAGTTATCTCTGCCTTTTAAACAGAACCCAACCCAAGTGAGCAGCTGGTCCAGTGAGATGTTCTGGTCGACGGTGTCAAATGCAGCAGTGAGATCCAGTAGCACCAGGACTGAAATGTTTCTGAGCCTTGATCTCAAGTGGAAATTACTAAAGACCTTAGCAATAGCAGGATCAGTGCTTTGGTGTAGGTTAGGATTAGGGCTAGACTAGTAGACAGCAGTTATGCTTTGTGGGGAAGTTGTCATTTTTGCTAAACAGCTTTTTTTTTTTATAAATGTTTTTATATAAACTATTCATGAGTGATGACTGCTGTTTTTAGGGTCTGAGGGAAGACACCTGAAAACAGTCTGATGTATGTGTCTTCCTTTGCCAAACTAAAGTTTACAAATAACAAAATATGTCATCCAGACTTTTAGGGCTTATTGGAGAAAACGGTCTCTATTAAAAAGTGTTAGTCTCCTTTGGGCGGACATAGTGATGACATGAGATCACTGGATCACCACCTGATTTTTCCGGATTTTGTCAGAAAGGAAAGGTGCAACCCTCTGACCTGGTTGGATAGACGTTCTGAAGTTACTGGCAGGAGGATTAGTGAGTCTGTCTGTGGTAACAAACAAGGCATGAGCATTGTTGCTGTTCTTAGCAATGATGTCAGAAAGGACTGATCGTCTTACATTTCTCAGCATCAGATTATAAATCCTGTCTCTCTTTATAGATCTCATAGTGAACTTTGTTTTTTACCACCCGCATTCAGCATTTGTGTTTTCCGCGTGGCATACATATGTGGAGCTCACTTTTTGGCATAGTGGTATTTTCACCAATGTAGCATTTTTTGATAACCTCAGTTTAGACACTCCTATTGACAATAATCACAATCTGTGTTCTGGGGGTTATCAGCATAAATGTTGTAATTAATAACAAGAACTACATTGTCAAAGTTGACAGATTATTAAAGCAACATTCAAATTTTTGGATCTACTTTTTGTGAATTGGTGTGTTGGGGGAGGAATGCATTCAAACCTGTATGACGGTAGCAATGAAGGACCAGAGTTTAACAACTTGATTACCATCAGAATCGGCATTAAATAAGGAGGATGGAGTGTTTTAAGGTGGATTTGATTCACAACAGTGACAAAGTATCTTTATGTCCAAAATAATCCAAGATAATGCTCAATTCAGATTTTTTCAAATCTCACCTTTAATAACTTTGTCTCTGAACATTTAAATAAAATATAAAGCTTGAAAGCTATCAGAAACTTTATATGTAACAAAGTTCAAATAGATGTTAAATCATGATTCTTTACTGGAAGCTCGAGAACAGAAAACAAGAGAAGATCTCTTTAAATGAGCAAGTGCTTATTTAAAGTTCAGATCCCAGGTAAAGCAGTGCAGCGCTGGGTTTAGGAAGACAGATCATCTCAGCCTGAGCACCGGGATCCGGATCCCATTTTATCTCTCTAAGTCTAGAGACTGCCTCATACAATGGGATGGCTTGAGCCCCACCAATTGTTTTGGCCAGGTATTATAAACGTGAGCAGCCCACTCACTGCCGACTAGATGGATCAGAATGTGCTGTTCAATGTGTGTGCATGTTGAAATGAGGCATCTAATGCAACAAACATGACAGATCAAACTGATGGAAAAGTAACACACCTGATTCACATTAAACGGACGCAACATGTTACCCAGTAACGGTAATAAAGCAGGGAAACATCAAAGGACCAAAGTTTGTCTCCTGTGGTGTGAAAGGTTATGTTATATGTTATGTAAGCTTGGTCTGCTTTTCTCCTCAGTAATAGTCACATTTTCAGATTTTATTTTTATCAACACTTGTCTTACATGAAGTTGATCTTTATGTTTCAGGTTGGTCTTGTCCTTCAGTAGCGGCTCCCTTCCCAGCTGCTAGCAAACACGGTTGTCTGTGACCTCTGGATAATCCTTACCTGGACATGCAGATCACCTAAGCTTGACAATGAGAACTACAACAATAAACTAACCTGGTAATCAGGCGATGGTCCGCCCAGCACTTGAGTCATGAAGAGCATTTTCAGTCCAGTGGAGGTGAAAACCCATTATATCATCATCCTGAATGTGAAGTCATGCTATGCCTGAGATATCCTTACAGCCCAACGCTCCTGACCTGCATTTAAAGACAACCAGCTCAGTGTTGAAGAGGACGCCTTGACATTGTGAATTTTGTTTAGTTCTACATGTCTTTAAGTTTCTTAGAACTCTGTAAATGATAAATCGAGCAGATATAGTAAAATTTTTACTTTTGTTTATCCTCTACAAACAGCTGTGGTGTCGCTGCTCCGCATATCTTCTTCCTCCTTTTTCCTGACTCGGTCAGTCAAGTGTCTCTCTTGGCTGTTTTTGGCCTCAGTAGAAATAGAAATGCTGACAAATGTTTTATGACACATGATGAAACACATGCATCCCAGCATAAATAAAAAGGAAAAAAAAAAACCTTTAAAAAGTAAACATGGTCACAGATAAAGCTACACAAACTGTCAGGTAACACATTGAACAAGAAGGGTATCATCCACCTGGTGCATAGATACACATGCTTCTGTGGAAGATCTGTTGGTGACTACATTTAAAGTCGGATCACATTTATCCCTGTAGTGAGTTTGGAATTGGGTAGAGCTGATCCAAAGCATTTTTCTCATGAGTTATATAAAAGTTAGTCAAAGTGGGTCTAAATTGTTTCTGATGAATGTATTCCATTGATGAAGCACAATTTTCTGAGTTTGTAAAAGAGCAAAAAGGCAGCGGTTAGAGAACAAACTTTACTTTTTCTGGAGATAGAAGCTTTACGTTATGAATCTAAAGTCTAGAGCTGGCCTTTTTAATACAACTTTGCACCCATATATGTGGTAATGAATACAGCTGAACTCATTCAGGTTGTGGAACGTAACACTGTAGGGTTATTTGCATGGCACTGTTGTGCTGTTCAGGTACCAAAGCTGTTCATAGTAGCTGGATAAAGTTGACATGCTCAGTGCAATGATTTTAAAGCGGCAAACTAGACTTGGATTTTGTACCATTGCTTTCTGTTTAGAGGCAGTTTTGTTATGAAAAATGGCTTATTTACTCAAAATGGGAGTTTGTTAAGCCCCTAATGTTTATTTTCTTTTTATTTGATCATTGCCAGAGCAAGCCTTTGCTGCAAAGAAGTGAACAAGCCACAAACTTCACACCTGCAGGGGGATGTTACATGTGTATAAATACAGCTGTGGCTGAATAAACTACAAGTCTACTTAATGATTTGCATCAGATTGTGAGCTTGTTCAAAGTCCACTATATTGGCTTCTCTGGACTTTTTTTTATGGTACTGTATTCCGTGACAGAAACGTAAGTAGGTCATTTTTATTTTAGTGTTGTGCAGCTAAATATTTGTAAATGTACAATTTAAAATGTCATAACACAATTTCTGCCCTTTTACTGAAAATTCCTGTTTAATAGGAGACTTCCACAATGACTTGATGGCAGTTCTTTGGTGCTTCAATGAGCAGGAGGAAGATCTTGAAGTAAAAATGTTGTTCGACCTCTTGTTCTAAGGTTGAACCACCTGTTTACTCAAACCGAACTGTTTTAGATTATGATTTTGACTAGTCGATGTTTGGTGTTTCTGCTATCTGTGGCTCTGCATAACTTAAGAGATGAAGGCTGCTTCTGTTTTTTTTTTTATATTTGTCTTTTTTTGTAGTTACTGTAACTGTTTTGCATCGCTTTATAGATTATTCAGAAGGGACAAATGACGGTCAGTTGATGCTTCAGGGTTACAAAAAAAAAGGGTTTTTTTTCCTTTAAATGTTTGAATGAGTTGCAATCAGAGCCAGGTGTTTTTAATTTAACTCTTAAAAATTTACTGAGTTAATGTGCTTCACGGATGCTGTTACAGATGTATTGCCTGCAGTTGTTTGAATGAACATTGAGCATGTCGGTTTTGTTGCTGTGATGATTTTCTAGCATTGATGTTACAAGCCACCACCTTTATTGAGAGCTAAACCCTGAAGTACCTGCCTTATTTAAGAGGATTTCTTTTCTAGATGTAGGGGTGGGTTGTACTTTTGAAATGACATGCAGCTTAACTGAAGAACAATATTTTTATTCAATACCATTGTAAGCTGTGGAAAAGCTGAAAAAAAAAACTGTACCAGCATCATTTAGACATGACCCCATGCAAATAATCTGTTTCAACATGTCAGCTATACCAGCATGAATATTTGATTCAATAAACTCACTTTAAAAAGGAACATGGGTAAATGGTAAATGGTCTTGTACTTGTATAGCGCTTTTCTACACATCAGTGTACTCAAAGCGCTTTAACACTATTA